>JARHVA010004719.1:7500-35000 GCA_037957365.1 Torreya grandis | reverse complement strand
GGCTTATTAGGAATAGTTACTTGGGTTTATTTGATCTTTATTTTTACCATAAATAAAAAAATCCTCATAAGATTTTATACTTCAAACATACATAAAAGTGTTCTCATTTCTTTTAATAGATTCCTCAAAAATTATAAAATAGTAAGGTATAAATTACAAATAATATACATGGGTGTTAATTTTGTATCTATAGTAGCTAAAAATTAAATCTTCTATGGTTAATAAATTGTCAAGTAACTATTGAAGGCTTGAAGTTAGTCAGAAATTAAACAAGGGAATTAGTAGCATATCCTATTTTAGCAAGAAGTCTTTGCTTATATGTAAATGAATCAGTTAGTATTCTATCAAGATGTTATGCTCAATTTTTTTATTATTATAAAGGAAATGCATATATATGTCAATAATAATTGATATGTGGGAAAATAATGTGATTTTATGTGAAAGAAGGTTTCTTTTACCTTATATTACATAGAGTGTATAATGATAGGTTTGTATTTGACAATATGTTGCAAATATATAGTTATTATGTATTAAAATTACATTATGACATATCACCATGCATGATTCATTTTATAATAGGTGATAGGTATATGATTTTGTTGTCATGCAAGATATTTACCTATCAACTAGTATCATTTCATAGAGTTTTGATTCATTATAAGAGTGTTTACATGTGTATGCATGATGTCATATTAGATAGAGGATTTTTTTTCATGGTCTATGTGACTATTACATATCCATATAGATATTTATAGATAATGAGGATGTTATAAGTAATGTATGTCAAAAAAGTTTGAGTAATTTTTATGTATCCCAATGGGGTTTTAACAATAGCCATAAATGTATCCTCAACATACAATATTCATTGAAGGAGAACAATATTATGGGGATGAATTCCTATTATTACACCATAACTTGGCCATGGTATAACATACACATAATTTACCAAGCCAAAGTATCACATTGAAGGTCCTCAGGAACATTGCTTCCACTAAACAACTATCAAAATCCAACCAAAACACCACCTCTAGTGAGGGACAAATGGTGTTACGATCCTACCCATATAGGTTCATATGTAATCCCTATAGTTATAATCAAATCTGAAATGGATTAAATACCATTGTATAAGGAGTGTTAATAATTGAGTAATTCAAAAACATCAATAACAATACTTTTAATATCATAAAAAATATTTTTTGTAACCTCGAAATCAGGTTCATATGTCAAATTTAAACCTAACAATAGGTTTTTATTTGGAAGTGGAACTCTTAGATATGGTTTTATGTAAGAAAATCAATAATTGTAGTTTCAATGTAAATTGAAATTGATTATGTAGTACCATCAGTCCTCAGTGATCCTCAGTATGTAAAATGGTAGTGTGATTACATTAACACCATTTATGCCCCAATCTAATCTATATGTTCCTCAAAGTGATAACTAATTCCAACATATTTTTAAGATAATTTTAGATAATCCTCATCATTCTATAGAGTGCCATGCATATGTCTTATTATACTCAATTTTACCCATCAAAATCCTATAATTTTTCTCAAATATGGAGTATCAATACGTCATGTCTTGAATCTATGAAACACACCCACTATATGTTCCTCTTTGATATGAGGTATGAATCATATGAAACCATCATATAAAAATAAATATTTGTGTGGATCATGTGTTATATAGAATATTATAATCATGTAAATTATGTATACAAACATTATAGTATATGTCATTATATATTGATCATTCAAGCATGTAATAAAGATGTATTCCATGGTTAAAATAATACAAGTGTAAATGTATAATAGATATTTCAAGTAAACATGTAGTGATAAGAGTTGCAGTTTATGCATGAGATAAATTATGACATCATCAAAGAATAAACAAGATAAACAAGTATGAAATTTACAACTTATGCTTCTCCATTTTCTCTATGGATGAAAATATATTGACTTATCTAATTTTGCAACCACAAAGTCCCACAATACTTGATTGAAATGACTTATAGACTATAGATATGAATCATAGATGATGGATGTTTAGAGTCTAAAGAGAACCTAGATATGTATGAATAAGTATTGTATGGTTCCCTCTACATAAATTTACTTCTTACAAGTGACCATGATAGCTATATTTGAAAACATATTCACTACAATGAACACAACATCATGTCGATGTGTCGTTGTAGGCAACCTAGTCATGAAATCCATGGTAATAGGTTTCAATGGTCTCGATGGAATTGGTAGAGCTATGTAAAGTATTATATTATTAATCAAGCATTTGTTGATAAAAAAAGGAGTGCATGAATTGATGTGGAACTCAATGTCTATAAGCATGTGTGACTAGTAGAAATGAGATAACAATGTAGCTAGAGTATTTTTGTTAAAGTGTCCTGAGGTACTAGCATAGTGCATGTGAAAGATGAGTATTTGATTAGGTATACCATTAGGAACACAAAAGTGACCTAATTTTATGTAATATAGTAAAAAAAATTTATCTCTTAAACTTATTTACACTGTATGAGACCAGTGTAAGTTTTTTTGAAGTCTTCATATGTTGAGTAAAGGGATATTGAGTATGTGAATTTTTGGACACGCATATCTAGCACTATGATTTTAACATGAATAAATAGTTATTTAAGACTATTTAATACCCTTTTATCCTTCCATTTATTTTCATTGATCATAATATGTAATTGATACAGGTAACTCATCCATTTCATGTGGTGTGCATTCTCTAGCTTACTTTGTGTTTAGGAGTACTAAAATGACTTATGATCCAAATATAAAATTTTATTGATCCAAAAGATTTATTTATATTATTTATTAATTACCTAAAAACTATAATAAAAATAATTTTCATATGTGGAGTACCTATTCACCATGTCATTGAATGATTTTGAATGGTACACGAATGAATGTCCATGTTGCATGAATATTACACTCGTTGCATAGTTAGATGCATGAATGTGAAGGTAAAAAGTATGTATAATGGTAATAAGGGAAAGTAAATTGAATATAATAATGGTTTTATCAATAGCTTTAAAATCACATTATTATGTAGGGTCTAGTCAAATTTTTATTTCATACATGTTATTTCACTGAGTGTCAAAGAGATGTGTAGGAAACCAAGGATGGAATTAAAATAAACATTTGCATGCCTCATAGCAATCCTAAATTTTATGATAGTATGAAAATTAATACAATCCTATATCACATTGATATTTTTTGGATTTTTTTTAAATCCTACATGGTCAATGAAGTATCCCATGTACTATATTTATGCAATGCCAAATGTACAGTTTGCTAAATTGTTCTATAACTTGTGCTGACATAAGGTGATTAAGATGCATTTGATATGTTCCACATTATCCTTAAAATTATTGTTGAGGATGAGAATTTCATCTATGTAGACAATTAAAATGAAATTGATGAATGGCCTTAGGAATTCTTCCATCAATCATATAAAGTTTATTGGTGCTTTGGTTAGGCTTTAATTCATGATCCAACATTCATAAAATCCTTCTCATGTATTGAATGTTATCTTTTGGGCATCTTCAAGATGGAATGGAACCTAATGGTAACCTAACTTCAAATTTATCTTAATTAATTATTGTGCACATTTGATCTCATTTAGGAGGTCATTAATTCATAACAGTGTATAGTTATTTATTCTTCGCTATGATTATTTTGTGTGCATGATAGTCTATGTAAATTTGAAATGACCCATCATTATTTGGTATGAGAATTATCATACGCCCAAAAGGAGAAGAAATAGTATTTATCTCATCCTAATATAGGATTTATTGTATTTGATGTTAAATTTCATCATTCTCCCAAATTGATTTATGATACAAAGGATTTTTTGTTAGAGGGGATCCAAAGAACAAATCAATGTGGCTATGTACTACATTGTTCATTTGGAGGCCTTTAAGATCTGTGAAGACTTCTTCCTATTTATTTAGT
Organism: Torreya grandis; assembly: GCA_037957365.1. Lineage (NCBI taxonomy): Eukaryota > Viridiplantae > Streptophyta > Pinopsida > Cupressales > Taxaceae > Torreya > Torreya grandis. Next base: position 31,032 of record JARHVA010004719.1, on the reverse strand, counting down.
AAAAATTTTAGATGTTCTTGCTATGCCGTTCACCATGTAGTGCACTTTACCAAAGCTTTCTTTCCCTCCCTCATAGGTGTGTTAGGGTAAACCATGATCAATATGAAATTCTATTCATAATGGATTAGTTTAAGGAATTTATTAGTAGAGATGAAGTTGAATTTCATCATTATTACTAAATCAAATAACTTTAAGAATTTATTTTATTGATGAATAATCTAATGTGTGGCTTAGATTTATATGCTTCTTCATGGTCACATAATTATGGTATTCATAGCTAATGTCGTAGACCTACAAAGGTTTGATGTCAAAATTTATGGTGTTCTCCATAAGATTAAATTTGTTCTACAAGGTGAATTTTCATTGAAAGTATATATCCTTTCACTATTGAAACCAACCCAATGAGTGTGATTTGGGATGTGTAGTATTGGCAAGGATAAGGTTTTGTGTTGTGGATTGTCCTATGATGTCTTATAACATCCATTTTTGATAATGACATGAAGAGGTTTTTCATTCACCTATAAATTAATGTAAAAAAGTTTATCATGCTCTTCAGAGGTGTTTATCACAATGTTTTTGGTTCTTAGAAGAGTCACATCCAGATCAAAGTCATCCATTAGTGCAAGATTTGATGTAGACTGGGAAATAAAAAATTGTTGCATCAAACATTTAGAGTCATCATGGGTGTTTTATTATGGCAATGTAATTACTTGTCACCAAACCTATTCTTTCCTTTTATTGAATTCAAAGGTGAAAGAACCTTAGAGTTTTTTAAATTATTCTTGGGATTCTCTCATTTACAAGATGTTATTTACTTATGAGAAGAAAGTTGCATTGAAGAATTTTGCAAGTCCACACCCTTCCATGTGACATTGGATGGATAAGTGAGACACTTCTTCATCTTTACCTTGGATTCTAGTTTAGATCCATTATGATAGCATTTACACAAAGTTTCATAAATTAGTAATTACATATAGCCATGGATATAAGTTGAGAGTCCACTAAATTAATTCAAAATCTTATGATGCTCACTCAATATCTCTAATAGGTGCATAGACTAGTCATGTAAAATGTGAGTATATTATTCCTTTGACTACTCCTTGCACTAGTGAAATTTATGTAACATTTTTTATTCATCCTCAAATTGATGGATAAAATAATAATCCTATGTTAGTTCGTCAAAAAAAATCTTCCAAGACTCAGTCGGAACACATTATTTCATATAGTGTGTGTTAAAGTTCTCCCACTAGTGAAAAAATATAATAGACATATTCAACGTGAGGAAGCTCATGATTTTAGCATCTGTATGGATTAAGATAGATACATTGGGAAATTGAATTTGGAATATTGGACTGATTATTTGTGTAAACTTATTTAAAGCCTAATATCATATTATGTCTTGTTGATGTGGTATTATAGTCACTTCTTGTTATGTTTTTACTTGGGTAAGTCTATTTTTCACATACTATTGTACTCACCTCATTTTTCAAAGGATCTTATTATGAGACTATTTAATAGGATATCTCTTTGATGTAAAATTAGTAATGTCCTCTTTTTGTAATCCCTTATTGATATGTTTTCCATGTTTTTAGGGATCATGGTTGAGGGAGCTTGGGAAATCTTATGAGGGGGTGAGGATAAGATAAATTTTATTAGAGAGGAGTTACATATTGGAAATATTGATGAAGATATATAGTGGGAGGATACTTAAAATTTGTAGGAAAAAGTATAAAAAATGTAAGAGGTGTAGCAAAAAGCTAAGGGAAAGAAAGGTATTGGAAAGAAAAAAAAATCTAATTTTCAATAGAATTTCTAAGAGGTAAATAAATATTTGTAAAGTGAGATAAGAGGCATTGCATTTGGAGATTGGATTTAAATTTTTATTAATTGGAATTACTTTTTTCTCTATTATGGACCTTGTATGAGCATAGAAGATCATTCTATTATTATTTGAAGAAAAATTTGTGTTGTAAAACATTGAAACACCTAGGAGGAAGGCATGATATGACAATGGAGAAAATTTTGATAGTTTTATAAATTAATTTACAGCTCTCAGAATGCTAAAGGAGGTGCCATAATTAGGATGATGATATTTTACAATTTCTAATTATTTATATTTATTTAGGATATTCAATAAGCATTTGGAGCACTTAGAAAAGAAGAGAAACATTCTATATTTCTCTAACATAGATGCTCTTTTTTATTGCTACAAAATTGATACATAATGTTATAAAATTAAAAAAATTAAAAATTATTTCAAAATTTTCAAATTAATTAACTTTACAAAACTTCATTTTATGACCTTAGCACCTACTTGAAAGGATATTTAATTATATTGGTGATATTTTGTAAGACAAAAAACATTGAATTTTTTAGACATTGCTCATTTCTTTGTCCTACTCCACAATTAGAATAGATTTTTTTTAATGGAGATGTAAATCTTGAGATTTAATTTTTTAGTGATTTTAGGTAATTTTACATAAAATAATTAATATAATTTTTCACAAACACTTAATATTTTTTTGTAAAAATTTGTGGCATTATATAGTTTTATTATGGAATCGATGTACAAAACCATATTTTTAAAATTCATTATATTTTTGAAATTTAATGTTTTTCATTAAAAATAGGTAAAATTGACTATTTTGAAACATTTATTGTTTATAGATTCCTAAAAATTGGACTTAATAAAATTAAGTTTGTTGAATCACATGATGCTTACCATTAGCTAGTATCTTAATATTGACCATATTAGAATTGGTATAGATTTTAGACCATATAGTCAAGCAGATGACTATGATAAACATCATCATGAGGCCTTAATGATTTTAAAACTATATTTAGATGATAATATAATTCTATAAGTTAGAAATGTTAATAGTGTACCAAAAATGTGGAAACTAATAGGAATAAATATCAAGCTTTTAAATCTAGAATAATGCTTTATTTTAAAAAATCTCCTATTTCCCACTAAGATGCAAGAAGGAGCTTCTATTTGAAAATATTTTTTATAGTTTAAGGATATCTATGATCAAATAAAAGTGGTGGAAGAGATTGTAGATGAAAAAGAACTCATTATTTTTGTTATGCAAAATTTACTACCTTCTTATGATTCAATTTTGAAGTCATTACACATGATTTATGAGACATAAATATTAGAATATGATCTATTGTAAATTGTTCTTGTATATAAGGAAAAATGATAGGAATAGTCCATAACTTTAAAATCAACATCTACATTAATTATTTATATGACAAGAAAAAAGGGTAAGGTAAAATTGTCATCAAACAAAGATTATAAAAAGAACAATGTAACGGATTCCAATAAAAAAAATGTAAGTATTTTTACTGCAAGAAACCAAGTCATTTTAATAAATATTTTAGAAAGAGAAAACAAGAGATGGATAATTAAAATAATAAATTTAGACATGTTAATATTGAAGAAGAAGAAAAAGAAAAGGAATATACTAAATTTAATTTTGATGTAACACATAATATAACTTGTTCAAATCTTTGTCAATTAAATACAAAAGAGTACATGAAATATTTTAAACACGCTGATAATATTATTTCTCACACTCTAATATAAAAACATAAAGGAAGTTACATATTTATAGGAATATTATTCTTTTAAACATGGAGATTATCTCTCAATCAATATCTCATTTTATCCCAACAATATAACAAATAAATTATAAATGAATATATTTTTACCAATATATATTCAAATAAAAAAGTACTAACTTACGAATATACTCTCAAAATATGCCAATAGGTGATGTTATAGTAGAGGAGCACATAAGTAAGTATTTAATAATGATGACCTCATATTTTGAAACATGTAAGAAGATGTGTAACAATTGCCTTCGTATGAAACTACCTTGCTTTACAAATATATGTTATGCACTACTTTCTTTACACTAATAATCTCTTAGTTGATTGCAATAGCATGCTAAAGAAGAATATAAATAAATAGTAGAAGGAGTTAAATGATAGGAGAAATTAGTATAGAATTAAGTTTAACTCATTTTAAAACTCAAAAGAGAACTCATAGTGGTACTCAACTAATCTCAAAGTGGAACTCACTATGGAACTCACTTTGTCGCCCTCTTAACCTCTTATCACACCTAAGTAAGTTGAAGCTACATGTGTGGGAATTATCCATTTAATAAAATTTAATAATGAATATCCTACACCAACACCCCCCTTAAGCATAGATTAGGTGGGTAGAAAAGAAAAGATGGGTCCCAAAAACAAGGCTTGATGAGGTACCCACATACAATGCAACTCGTAATAAGTGGAGTAATAGGAAAAAACCCAGTGGGAAAAAACCATGCCCTTTAAGAGAGATAAAAAATTAGTTAAGACTAGAAATTCCACTCCAACACCTCTCTTAAGCATAGCTTAGTTGGGCTATAAAATTTGGTCCTAGCAATGAGGCCAAATGAGGTACCCAAGTACATAGTGATGATCCAAACATCATAAAAAATATGAAGGATGTGTACCTTTACAAAGAAAAGAGAAAATGTATACACAAAATGTCACATGATGAATGCTATAGCAGGTCCCTCTTTAGCAAATACAAACTCTTACTTTTGAAATAAAGAAACCACAAGCTGTTAAACTACTAAATTCCCACTCTAGTGGAGTGTAAATAGGAATCATGATGTAGATCTCTAGAAAATGTAAAAATGTCTCTCTACTAGTACTCAAATGTCCCATCATCTGATCAAATATTAGAAGACTAATTATACAAGATGGTAATAAAGAAGCATAAAATGAAGGAGAGAGAACTACCAAAAAATAAGATAGACATAGAACATTCACTAAAAGAATATGCATGTGAAGAGTGGACCATGAATCACCAACTGAAGAAAGAATGTCCATAGGAAGAGATGAGTCCCCGATGCTCAAAATATGTGTACTCATACTAAAATTAGTAAAGTCCTTATAAATATAATTCTATGAAGGCTCTAAAAGGGTAACAATATGCATAGGAATGGAAGTAAAATTTGTTATAGGATAACTAAGGTGTAGTATAATCTCATCCTCTAGTGGGGAATCGACATAAGGAAGAACACTATCCACTATGGATGTATCATCAAAAGAAATAAAAGAATGAATAAGTATGACATAAATCTCAGAAGAGACTATAGCAAGAGGAGGAGGAGGTGTGACATACATCTTACTAGTATCATTGATAAGACTATGTAGTATGCTCCAAACAATGCCTGGAATCTTAATATGTTCCAAATGGGGATGAAGATCCATGGGCACATGTAGTAAAATATTGTAAAAATATTTGTCACAAGTATTAAACCACTTATCAAACTAAACAACATCAGTGGATTCAAGAATCTATCCATGTAGCAATGGAATATGATTATTATGTATGAGCAAGTGTTTCATATAAGCACACCATAAATCATAAATATCCTTCCCAAGAAGGATCAATGGAGATGAAATAACTCTCCTCATATTGAGTCTCTCAAATGGTGTGAACATGATCAAGAGAAGACACTAGGGAAGTGCACAAATGCATGAAATACTCTATTAAAAAAATTACAAATTGAAACAAGACAAAAAACATGCACTTTTAAAAAACATAGCACTCAATTCTGAGTAACCAATAAAAAATTATATAAAAATACATTTTTTGTCATTAATGGCCTATTTAATTAAATTTTCTCAAAAGGTTAAAATAGAGACATGTTTAAGCATAAAATATGTCATGTAATTACCCATTTTAAATGACACAAAATTACATACCTCCCCATCTGAAAAAAGGTCAAAAAATACTCAAAAAATACCCCTTCTTCTTACCCTTATGTGCACTTAAATGAAAATTAACGCACTTAAGGAAAAATAAAACAACAACTTAAAAATAATAACTAAAAATTAGATAATTTTAAAATATTTTAGGGTAGAATTATCAAAAAATGATTAGGGAAAATTATGTTTTAAATTAGGAAGGAGAAGGCTAAGTTGTATGATGCCACCAATGGAGGCCACAAGGCTCATACACCACTATTTGCATGCCTTATCGAGGTTAGATCTGCATGTACAATATCAAGTCTTCTCTGCCAAAATGTTAATAAAGAAATTTTGATGTATGTAAGAATTAAAGATTAAAAAATGGTTTTCAATTGGGAACATTGGAGGAGGAACTAGATCTAATAGTTGGTCATTCAAAACCAAAATACAACAGTGAGTAAAAGTGGATTGGCATGCTCAACAAGGAGACATTTTTTGATATCATGATTTTGATACTTTATTGTAAAGGATGTGAACAAATTGCCTTCATTAGATCAATTTGATGAGGCACCTAAAAATTATCTTTAAGAAGTCATAGTCCTACATCCTTTTGCTAAAGTTGTATATATGAAATCTAATTTTATTTCCATGTGGATGGTTGTATAAATAGGGAGTCTTGACATGTTGGAATTATAGTAGGAGGCCTATATTACAAGGTGATAATTGTTGGTAGATCCATTTAGTATAATATCTAAAATATGTAAATTTCCCCTTGATTCTTTACATAAGTGATGTGTTCATTAAGGCAAAAGGATCCATCTTGATCAACATGCAAATCCTTGATTACTCTGAACTTCACAACCAATTGAAATGAGTCAATGTAAAAACCCATGTGAGTCTTTAGAATAGGAAATTATTTATTATTCTATCCAAATATGCATGATATGGTATGGATTCTAACATTATCCCTACACAAGAATCAGAGTTTTGGATAATGCAGCAGAAAAGGATGATGAGCTAGTGGCTAATGTGAATTTGTTACCCACTACGATTGTATCAACAAAAGATGAATATATCATAGAAGACTATGTATTTTCCACACTAGGCCCAACCACCATAATTAGTTTCATTGAAATAATTCTAGGTATTGGTGACTATAGAGAAGAGGAGGAGGATGGCAATCTATTTAGAAAAAATTCATTAGAAGGTTTACAGATGATGATACATGGAATACAATTTTCTATAAAAATGCCTTCAAATGGCCAATGCAAAATCATTCAAATACCAATCTAAAAAATATACAAGTTCCTTTTCAAGTAATTAAAAAGAATACAAAAATAGAAATCAAATAAATAATCTTGATGTCCATTACCATAACCTCTAGCTTTGATACCATGTCAGAATAGTCCAGTAGGTGATCTTTTGTTAGAGTGAGCACATAGTTAAGTCTATAAAAATTGTGACCTTGTATTTAAAAACAACATGCAAGAAAATGTGAAAGATTTTCCTTTTTATTACATTGTCTTTCTTATAAATATCTAATATGCACTACTTTCTCTAAAACAATCAACTCTTGTGTGATTATAATAGCATGGTGAAGAGGAATATAAAGAAAGAGTGGGAGTTAAAGGATAGAATAACTTACTATGGAATGAATTTTAACTCACTTTAGAACTCAAAAGAGAGCTCACAGTGGTAATTAGCTAAACTCCAAGTGGAACTCACTTTGGAATTCACCTTCTCACCCTCTTAATCTCTTATCACACCTAAGTAAGTTGAAGGTACATGTGTAGTAATTATCCATTTAATAATTAAAAGAAATAATGAATATCCTACAACAACACATATTATTTACATATCAATAAATATCAAACTATAAAAGTTAATATAATAAACTAATCCCTAACATTTCCCCCCTTAGTTTATACATGATAAAAGAACATTCACACTCTCACCTATAGTATACTCACCCTTTTGGAATACCATATTTTTCTCATGACCTTGATACAAAGAAAGGATTACTCCTTACATGATTTTGAATAGGGTTACCACAAACCTTGATATGAATGTGACCCATCAATTGTTCACCTCTGGTTGTTTTTTGAATCTACCATAAAGCTTTTCAAGATCCATGAACTGACCTACATCAATGATTTTTATCCTTTCACTATGTTTTCACATCAGGGAATTATGTTTGAAATTTATCACTTACATTAATTGAATAGGCATGTACTTATATTCTTATTTCCAAGCATACAACAAAAACTATAAGAATCGCACCACACTACATATGTCACCAAATATTTTAGGGCCTCATTATTTGAGACTTTTAAGAGGATATAAAACCTCCAACCTCTATTTCCTCTTTCTTCTAGTCTAATAATCTACTTAGATAATGAAATTTTGAAGTTTAATTTTATGTCACTTTTAATGAAATAGGGTCCCCCCCCATAAGACTGACACAATCATCATTTGACTTAGGCCGTCGGGGTCACGCAAAAATACTTTTGTACATGAGAGTCTTTTTACTTTGAAAATGTTCACACACTCTTTTGAAATTTTGATACCACATGATATAGAACCTAGCATAACACCTAAAAAGTTATTGTACCCTAAAAATATTTAAAGTATATATTTACTCAATAGAGTAATGATATACTTTAATAATACTCTTATAATATAATAATACATTAGTCAACATAAAAATTGAATACAACCTAAATGGTAATAAAATAATTCTAATATTACTAAAATAATATTTGATTAATTTGTGACCAACTAAAAATAGATGAATTCACACTACGTCAAGACATCAATTTAAATAACTTATAAATCTAAAAACTCTTAACTACCTAAATTCAATGGGCTTAAATGCTAAAACCATGTGTTTTATAAAAAATAATATAAACCAAGATGTTTTTCTCCATTTTATAGTTTAAAACTTGGTGGACAATTTAAGAATGTGGTCTTGATTGTAGGTGATGTATGTTATTGAATACAAGCCTCTCTAAGATATACAATACATGAAATAAAGATGGTAAGAGAATGTGTTAAGAAAGTTATAAATTATATAAGATATAATGGCAAAAGCTAAAGATAATACATTAGATAGTCATATATATCAAAAATAGATTCATGAAGTTTGATGTGTTTGATCTTGGGAAAGTTTGAGATCATGCAAGTTTGCAGCTACAATAATGAACAATGGTGAATTTGAAGCACTATGAGATGAGTATTGAGGGATAAGCATCACCATTCTAGGACCTATAAATATTAACACAAATCCAAGATGGTGTGTTATTATAAAATTAGATCTGATAGAATTATGAGGAGAATAATTGATCCTAGTTAAGCTATTAAACTATAATAGAATTTAATAAAACTCATTCTCTAGACATGATAGAGATATCTTCATCATTCATTTGATGTGGATCATAATCATCGATCTTCACTTTTTTTTATTTATCCTTGGTGTATTTACAGTCACATCCCTAAAATGAAGATCCAAACAAATATTAGATAATCCAAAATTAATTTCTCTCACAAAATAATAGCTCTAAACTTTTAGGAAAAAAATCTATTCTACATTCCCACAAGCCATCAGAGGGCTCATGAATCAAGGAAATAATAAAATCAAGAAAAATCTCTATTTGAATTATTTCCACCATTATAACCACCTATTATAATGCTAGATAATAGAATTGGTTTAGATCTACATAGATTAGATACATAAATAATAAAGAGAACACAAAAATAATAACAAAATATACGAAATATTTTAAACATACTAATAATATTATCTATATCACTCTAATATAAAACCATATGGGAAATTACATATTTATATGAATATTATTCCTATAATAATATATATTATCTCTCCATAAATATCTCATTGTATCCCCACAATATAACAAATAAACTATAAATAAATGTATTGTTACCATAACATATTCGAATAACGAAATACTAACTTACCAATATAATATTTACCTCTTGGTAAATATCAAAATATAAAAGCTAATGTAATAAACTAATCCCTAAAAACACAATATAAATCATGTGAGTCACATAGTTGAGATTTCAACTTAGTAGCTTCATGACACTAATGTGTCAAAAATATTGGTATGTAAACATCATTGAGGTTAATGGTACAATGAATCTATTTCCTTGGGTGACGGATCAACACATGAAATTAAATTATTTTTATTTGTACAAATAATATTGAATAGTTAGTACAAACATACATTTAGTGTTAGATATGTACCAAACATTTTATCCATTAGTGAAATTAATAAAAACAAACAAATGGTAATTAATTTTAAAACAAACTGATGTAATGTCACTATACTCAATGATAATATTATTATTTTTGGTATAAGATAAAGGGGTCTATATAAACATGTATATTCTAAATTCGTAGAATAATATTTAGTAAAAATTGAGTAGTTTAGTATTCTATGGCATAAGAGATATGGTCATTTAAATTCCATGTATTTAAATATATTAAGCAAAACTAAAATGGTTAATGGAATTTCATATAATAATGAAATTAAAGATGTTATTAAATGATTTTAGTTGGTTAAACAAATCAAGCAACCCTTTCCCATTGCTAAATCATGGAGCTCAAAATGTGTCTTAGATTTGGTACATGAAAATTTTCATAGACATATGAAAATAAACACTGTATTTGGTTCCCTTTATTTCTATCTTATAGTTGATGACTTATCTCAAAAAATGTGGGTGTGCCTTCTTAAGAAGAAATTAGAATGTTTTGATAATTTTATTGCATAGAAAACATTTCTTGAAACTTAGATAGATAAAAAATTCAAATCATTCAGGTTGAACAATGATAGAGATTTTGTCTCCAAATAATTAATTGCATACTATCAAAATGATGGTATACACGTGTAGTATATAACTCCTTACACTCAAAAACATAATTTATTAGTGGAAATGATGAACATGAGTATCATAGTGATGGTATGGTGTATGATGAAAAGTATGAATGTACCTTTTTGGTACAAGGTAGAAGCTATTAGCACTGTAGTTTTCATCTTGGAAATGAGTCCCTATAAATCTATGTATAATGTTACTCTAGAAGAAATATGGTTTCAAATAAAACTTGATGTAATTGATTTTTATATTTTAGGTAATACAAATTTTTGCATTAATCCCTAAACTGAAAAGAATTGGTTTATATGAAAAGAGTAAAAATGACATGTTTTTATATTACAGTGAGAATTCTAAAGCATATAGGCTACAAGATATCTATTCAAATCAAGTAATTGTGATTATAGATGTCGAAATGGATGAGAAAGTTTTGTATATCCCAAAAGATGGTAAACTTCAAAATATTAGTAATCTTTGGATTCCTACATATAAATATGAATCAAGTTATAGGAATAAAATGGAATATGACTTAAAAAGGAAAACACCATAAAAATATAACTCCATGGAAGGTCCTAGTGGCATAAGAAGTGGTTCCCCAAGTGAATACAAACAATAAAAAAGGTACTATAGGACAATACAAGACATTCGACAAGAGGATCTTCTAGTTTGTTTGGAAAATAGATTACCAAGATGAGGGGAAATGTGGTACAAAATCCTTAGAAGGTAGAATTTTATCTTTTCCCCTATTTTTTTAAATCCCATTAATAATACATATGATAAACAGGTGTTAGAATTGGAATCTACCATGAAGGTAGAGCATGATACACTCATATAGAATGGTACTTGTGATTTTTTTTTGCTACCCCAATGTAAGAAATACTTTGGTTGAAAATGGATTTATAAGGTAGAAAGTAAAGTAGATGGTTCTATAGACTAATTTAAAGATCTTATTATTGTAAATGTTTATGCATAAGAAGATGGAGTAGATTATGAAGAAACATGTACTGTTATATCTAAAATGGTAACATTTAGAATGATTATATCTATTATTCATTAGTTTGGTTGGCACTCATTTTAGATGAATGTCAAAAGTAATTATATTAATAGAGACTTAAAAGAGGACGTGTATATGGTATAGCAATAAATATTTTAGATTCTTATTAAATAAAATCTAGTTTTAGTGTTTGTGAAGTCCTTGTATGGACTTAAGTAGACACCTTGGGCATGGTACTTCAAAATACACAAATATCTTAAAGAGTCTAGTTTTAATAGATGTGATTTAAAAATATAATCTCTATATTAAATTATTTGGTAACAACATGGTGATTCTAATTTTATATTTTTATGATCTCACCATCACTAGGAGTAGAAATCATTTGATTAAATGGGTGAAAATTGACATCTATTTAATGCTTGAAATGACTGATCTAGGCATGCTTCAATATTGTCTAGCTATAGTGTTTTTATAGTATTATAATTTTGTGTACTCAATATTCATGTCACAAATAAAATATGCCAAATATGTTTTTGAAAATTTTAGAACTAATGGTTTTAATATAGAAGCTACACCTATGAAATATGGAAAAAAATATCAACTAACACTGATTCACCACTATTCAATGAAATAATGTATCAATAATAAAGAGGTAGTTTCATTTATATTAATAATACTCTACTATATGTATGTTTTATAATAATTTATTTCTCTTGTTTCATGGATAGAACACATACAAAACATTGGAAATATTTAAATCATATTATTAGATATGTCAAAGGTTCTCTTGGCTTTGAATTATGTATAAACAATTTATTGACATTTCAATAACAACGTATATTAACTTAGATCAAATAGGATGAAATTATTTTAGAAATTATACAATAGGTTATGTATTCACACTTGGTTCAATATCCTTTACATAGTAGAGTATTCTTTAGAATAAAATATCATTGTCTTCTACTAAACCATAGTCCAAAGAAGTTGTTAGTGAAGGTAGACAGTTGATGTGGATAAATGTTAGTATTCTAGGATCTTCAACTTTGTTCATTTCCACCTACACCTATCTACTTTGAAAAACATGGTGTACTCAAGATGGTTAAGAATATAGTATTTTGAGATAGGACATATTACATTGAATTTAATCACCGATAGATATGATAGTTGGTTACTAATGAAGACATATGTATCTATTATTATCATACCTCTCAGAAACCAACTGATATAATGAGTAAATGTTTATATAAATATTTTTTTAGTTATAATATAATCTTCGAATTAGTTCTATCTTAGATATTTAGGGAGGGTATTAGAATAATTATTTGTTTAGTTTTATTTAAATCTCAATATCTTCTTATATCTTGTTGTTGTGATATTATAGCCACTTCCTATTACATTGTTACTTGAGTAAGTCTATTTTGAACTTACCATTGTGCCCATCTCTTTTTTCATAGGAACTATTTATGTGCCTATTTAATTGGATATCTCATTAGTGAATAAATAATCATGTACTATTCTTATAATCTTATGGTAATATATTTGGCATAGGCATAACATTATTTGGCATTATATAGGCTTGATATGTAGCTTCATGGTAAAAAAAACATGGTACTCCTATCAACATGTTTAAAACCTCCAAAGGTATGATGTCAATAGTGATGGTATCATTTTTAGCCTTATATTTATACTTCAAGGTGAAATATCACCAAAAATATATATCCTTCCACTATTAAAGCCACCATAATGAGTGTGACTTCAGATGTGTGGTAGTGGCAAGGGCAAAGTGTTATGTTGTGGATTACACTATGATGTTTTTAAAACTTCCACTATTTATGATGGCATGAAGAGGTTTTCCCTTCACCTATAAATTTATGTTTAAAATTTTACCATGCTCCTTAAAGGTATCTATCATAGTGGTGATGGTTCTTATAAAAGTCACTTCTAGATTAAAGCCATCCACCAATACAAGACTTGATGTAGATTGTAAAATAAATGATTATTGTTTGAGACATTTAGATTCATCATGAATTTATAATTGATTGAAATGTAATTGATTATCACAAAAGCTATTCATTCCTTTTTCAATTAAAATATGCAAGGGCATTCAAGTTCAACAAATGTGTATTTTTATTTTCTCTTATACGAGAAGTGATTTAGTTATTTGTATAAATATGGATTGATTAACTTTGTGAGGTAAAACCCTTAAATGTAGTGTTTAATGAATAGGTGAGACAATTATTCATATTCACCATGGATTTAGTCTTAGAGACATTATGATATGATCTCCCCAAAGTTGCTTAATTTAGTAATTAAATATTCACTTGAATATAAGGTGAGAGTATACTAAATTGATTAATCACCTTATGTTGGTCACTAATTTTCTCACACAGGCACATAGAGTAGTCATGGAATATATTGGTATATTATTCCACTGACTACTCCTTGTGCTAGTGAAAATTTTCGAACATGTTGTATTAATCCTCAAAGTGATGGATAACGTATTACTCCTCCTTTAGAACTTCAAATAATTTCTTCTAAGACTCAATTGGAAAACATTATTGAATATAATGTGTGCTATAGTTCCCACTAGTGCATAAATATAATGTAAATTTTAAACATGACTAAGGTAATATTATTACCATTAGTGGAACAATTGATTGAGAACTATTCCTTGAGATATTGAGTTTAGGCTATTCGAATGATTCTTTATGTAATCTTATTTAAATCGTAATATCATCTTGTATCCTATTGTTGTAGTATTATGTCAACTTCATATTATTTTATAACTTGGGTAATCCTATTTCTCAAATATTATTTTCCCCACTTCATTTTCCATAGGATCTTCTTATGATCCTATTTAATAGGTTGTCTCTTTGTTGAATTAATAATCATGTACTATGTGTGTAATCATTTTTTAATCTATATGACATAGTTTCAGAGATCATGGTTGAGGGATTTTGGGAGATCCTATGATGAAGTGAGGAGAAGATATATTTTGTTAGGGAGAAATTACATAGTGGAAATATTAATGAAGATATGTGGTGGGAGGGTAATGAAAAATTATAGGAAAATGTAGAAATAAGCCAAGAGGTGTAGCGCACAATTGAGGGAAATAAATGCATTGGAAAGGAAAAAATTCTAATTAGAAAAATAATGTATTAGAGGTAGAAGAATTTGTGTAAAATGAGATAAGAAGCATTGCATTTGGAGATTGGAGATCCATTCTTATGGATTAAAAGTATTTTTTTCTTTATTAAAAACCTTGTATGAGGGGTAAAGGAACATTTTATTATTTTTTAAAGATAAATTTGTGTTTGAAAACACTCAAATATAGATGAGGAAGACATGATATGATAATGGAGAATTTTTGTTTTATAGTTTTATAAATTAATTTCCATCTCTCATCCTACTAAAGGAAATGACATATTTAGGAGAATGACATTTTGGAATATTTAAGATCATTTTCTAGTTATTGAGGATATCCAAAAACCATTTGGAGAACTCGATCAAGAAGAGAAACATGCCCTATTTATGTAACACACACATTTTTTTATTTGTCAAAAAATTATAAATAGTTTTATACAAATTTTGTTAAAAAAATATTTCAAAATGATTTCAAAAGTTTCAAATCAATTAAACTTTATAAAATTTTATTTAGTGGCATTAGCACTCACTTAAAAAGAAATAGTTAATTCTATTAGATAAAAACCTTAAGCCAAAAAACCTTGAAAATTTTCCACATTCTTCATTTCTTAGTCCACTTCTACAATTAAAACACGTTTTTGAAAATAGAGATCTAAAACTTGAGATCTAATTATTTTTTTTAATTTTAGGCAACTTTATGAAAAATAAATAATTTAAATTTTCACAAATGTTATATTTTTTTTTACTAAAAAGCTGTAGTGCTTTATAGTTTAAGGATATAATCAATGCACAAAAACATATTTTGTAAAATTCATTATATTTTGTAAAATTTAATTATTTTCATTAAAAATAGGTAAAAGTGGCTAGTTTACAACTTTTGTTGTCCATATTTTAAGAAATTAGATAGAAAAACTTTATTTTGTGGAGTCATACAATACTTAGCATTAGTTAGTTCCATAATATTTACCAAATTGTACTTGATAAAGAGTATACATCATGTAGTCAACTAGATGACTATGATAAACATCATCACGAGGCCTTAATGTTATTCAAACTATATGCAGATGACAATTTAATATTAGAAGTTGAAAATGTTAATAGTGCACTAGAATTGTTGAAATGTCTTAACAACAAATATCAAGCTTCTAAAGCTGAAAGAATATTTTATTTCAAAAATATCCTATTTCCCACAAAGATACAAGAAGGTGGTTCTATTTTTGAATGTTTGTTATAGTTAAAGGATATCCATGATCAACTAAAAGATGTATAAAATCTTGCAGATGAATAGGAACCCATTTTTATTATTATACATAATTTACCATCTTCTTATGATTCCTTTTCGACGTCATTACACATGATTTACTAGACATAAACATTAGATTATGTGTAGTTGTCTATCATTCTCATATAGAAGGAACGATGACATGAATAGTACATATCTTTAAAATCAAAATCTACATAAATTATTTATATTACAAGGCAAGGGAAAATGATTGGAAAATAAATATTATTCTAAGAATAATGTATGTACTTCCATGAAAATAAAAAAGGGAGTGTTTTTATTGGAAGAAACTAGGTCATTTTAAGAAAAAATGTAGAAAGAGAAAACATGAGATCATTAATTCAATAAATAAATATAGACATGCTAGGATTTAAGATAAATAAAATGAAGAGGAATATACTAAATTTACATTTTCTATAACACAAGACTAATCATTAGAGTCACAGAGTTGGTATTTCAATGCAGGAGCTTCATGACACTACACGTGTCATCGAGATTGGTATGAAAATGTCATTGAGGATAACAATACAATGAAACCATTTATTTAGGTAATGGATGAACACATTAAATTAAGTGATGGTAGGATGCATAAATAATTTTGAATAATTAGTAAAAATATGCATTTACTAATGTCAAATATGTACCAAATATGAATAAAAACATTTTATCCATTAGTGAAATTAATAAAAAAACAAACAAATGGTAATAATGTTTGAAAGAAAAAAATGTAATGTCACTACACTCAATGATAAGATTATTATTGTTGATATGAGATAAAGGGGTATTTATAAAATTATAGATCCTAAATCCATATAATAGTATTATTGAGCAACAATTGAGTAGTTTAGTACTCTATGGCATGAGAGATATGGTCATTTAAGCTTCTAGTATTTAAAATATTAAGTAAAACTAAAATGGTGAATGGAACCTCATATATTCATGAAAATAAAGATGGTTATGAATTATGTTAGTTAGGTAAAAAAAATTAAGTAACCGTTTCCCATTGGTAAAGTATGGTAGACATAGTGTTATTAGATTTGGTACGTGCAAATCTTCATGGACCTATGATAACTAACATTGTATCTAGTTCCCATCATTTCTTGTTGATTGTTGATGAATTATACCAAAAAAAAAAAATGTAGGTGTGCTTTCTTAAGAATAAATTAGAATGTTTTGATAATTTTATTTCATAGAAAACATTTATTGAAACTTAGATAGATAAAAAAATTAAAATCCTTTATGTTGGACAATGGCAAACATTTTGTCTCCAAATAATTAAATTCATACTATAGAAAGGATGGTATACACATCTAGTATTCAAATCCTTACACTCCACAACATAATAAATTAGTTGAAAGTAGGAACATGAGTATCATGGATATGACACGGTGTATGGTGAAAAATAGGATTGTACCATTTCAGTAGTCAAAAAAATTTATTAACACTATGGTTTTCATCTTGGGAATGATACCCTATAAAGTTATGTTGAATGTTACTCCAGAAGAAAAATGGTCTCAAGAAAAACTTGATGTAATTTATTTATGAATTTTTGGTAATATTACTTTTGCATTAATACCTAAAGTGATAATAAGTGGCTTAAGCAAAAAGAGTAAAAATTACATGTTTTTTTTTGCTATAGTTAGAATTCCAAAGCATATAGGTCACTTAATATCTCTTCAAATCAAGTAATTATGCATGAAGATGTCAAAATAGATGAAAAAGTTTTGTATTTCTCAAAAGATGGTAAACCTCAAGATACTAGTAATATTCAAAATCTTACATATAAATGTTAATCAAGTTCTGGTACTAAAATGTAATATGACTTAAAAATGAAAATGCCAAAAACATCTAGCTCCATGAAAGGTCGTACTGGTACAATAAGTGGTTCCCAAAGTCAACACAAATAATAAAAATGATAATGTACCGTAATGTAGGATAGTCATAATGAGGATCTTCTAGTTTATTTGGAAGGTTGATGAACATGATCAAGGGAAAATGTGGTACAAAATCCTAAGTAAGAATTTTTTTATCTCTCTTCCCTTGTTCCACAATTTTTTTAGCCCAATAATTATGAAGATGGTAAAGGGATGTTAACATGGAAATATTTCATGAAGGTGGAGTATGGTGTACTCATATAGAATGGTACTTGTGTTTTTTCTGAGCTACCCCAAGGTAAGAAATCCTTTGGTTACAAATGGATATATAAATTAAAAAGTAAATTAGATGGTTCTTTAGACAAATATAAATATCTTCTTGTTGTAAAGGGTTTTGCATAAGAAGAGGGATTATATTATGGAGAAACATTTGACTATAGCTAAATGGTAATATTTATAATGATTATATCTATTATTTATTAGTTTGGTTAGCATGCATTTTAGATGGATGTGAAAAGTGATTTTATTAATGGAGACATAAAGGAGGAGGTGTTTATTTTATAACCACAAATATTCTATAATCTAGGTAAACAACATCTATTTTTCATGTTAATAAAGTCCTTTTATGGACTTAAGTAGGCATCTTAAGCCTGCTACTTCAAAATACACAAATATCTTTAAGAGTCTAGTTTTATAATATGTCATGAAAAAATATACTCTCCATGTTAAATTGGTTGGTGAAAACATAGTGATTCTAATTTTATATTTTTATGATCTCACCATTATTGGAACAAGAATTTATTTAATTAAATGAGTGTAAATTGACATCTATTTTATGTTTTAAATGACTGATCTAGGCATGATTCAATATTGTTTAGTTGTAGAGTTTAAATAGTGATATAATTTATGGTTCTCATTTTTTATATCTCAAAAAAAATATGACAAAAAAAATCTACAAAAAATTAAAATTAATGATTTTAATATAGAAGATATACCAATGAAGGTTGGGGAAAAAGTATTAACTAACATTGATTCACCACTGGTCAATGAAACAATGCATCAATAATTAACAGGTAGTTTCATTTATTTTACTACTACTATACTAGATGTATATTTTCCAAGAATTTATCTTTATTATTTCATGGATAAACCACATTAAAAACATTTGAAAAATTCAAATCATGTTCTTAGATATGTAAAAGGTACTCTTGAGTTTGGTATTTTGTATAAGCAATTCGTTGAAATTATGTTAACAATGTATATTGACTTAGATTAGACTTGATCAATTGATTCTATAAACTTTACAATAGGTTATGTATTCACTCTTTGTTTAACATCCTTTTCATGGTAGAGTGATATTTACAATACAATAGCATTGTCTTCTACTAAAGAATATTACACAATAGTTGTTAGTGAGGTAAGAGATTTGATGTGGATAAAAATTAGTAGTAGAGGATATTCAAATTTATTCATTTCCACCTAAACCTATCTACTGTGAAAAACACAGTGTACTAAAGATGGTGAAGAATCTAGTATTTTAAGATAGGATAAAGTACATTGAACTTCATTAGCACTACATCTAATAGTTGGTTAATAATGATGAAATTTGTATCTATTATTATCCTACCTCTGAAAAACTAGTTGATATAATTACTAAACCTTTATATAAAGTTTTTTTAAATTGAGATAATATTTGAATTAATTTTAGGTTAATAATTTATAAACAATATTAGAATGATTATTTTTTATTTTTATTTATATATTAATATCTTCTTGTATCTTATTGTTGTGATATTATAGCCACTTATTGTTATGTTGTTACTCAGGTAAGTCTATTTTTTAGTTACCATTGTGCCCACATCCATTTTCATAGGAGTTGTTTATGAGACTTTTAATAGGCTATCTCATTGGTGAATAAAAAATCATGGACTCTTTATGTAATCTTGTGTTAATATATTTTATATATGAATCTAATTCATTGGCATAATTTTTTATTTCAAACAAAGGAATTGTATAACTCTAAATTGGATGTGGATCCTATGTGGGTAGATAGCATTAAGAATATAAAAATGACAATGCACAAAGGTGATAATCATATCTAAAATAGGCCAATTAAATGTTAAACTTAGATATAAAATATGCTAAATTTATTAAACTAAAATAGGATAAAAATTTAAAGTACATCTATGCTACATATGGAAATGACAAAGAAATAATATACTTGGTTTTAACACTAAAATAGTTTTGGATCTAGAACAAGAATGAAACAAAATCAAAAATGATTCTATAATAGTTGACAAATTATGTATTTAGTGTATATAGATCCTCATAAACTAGCATCTTCTTAAGATAGTTGTGTCAATTTGAATGTCTCAATAAGACATAGGTGTCTTGTACATAATACATGTTTGAAAAGAATGTGACCACTTGGATGATTCTATGTTTGTATTTATCTTTTCTCTAGTGCATTCAGATCTGAGTCATGGACTATTGCTCCCAATTTATTGATTAAAAATCTAGGTTCAATCTTATTTATGCTTGAATTATGCCCTAGGATAAATTAGTTATTGGGTTCATGGTGTTAAACTGACCCCAAATACTAGTCTATTAATTTTATAACTACATAACTAATACTCCAAAGAAGTTCCCAAACTAATGTAGTTCTCTGCCACATGTTGGGTTGTGTGTGAATCATTCAATATGTAGAAAGCAAGTACAATAATGACCTATCTTATAACATGGAAAATATATCTCTTTAAATACTAGTGCAAAACCTAATACCTTTGTATGTGTTATCCCTATGAATGCTATATAAATACAAGAAAAAAAGAAGTTTTTCTCAATTGAGTTTATGATTGAATACCTTTGATAAGTTGTCTTGTGAGTAGGTAAGAAGTTTATAAGTAAATAATGAATTAGGAATTATATTATATGTATATCAAACCATTTGGATAAATAACCCAAATTAAAACACTTAGGATTACCAATAGGATAAATTTTATTTGCATATTAGATGATTTTAGGTCACTAGATACTTGTATCAGAGAAGAATACCTTCATCAATGTGAGTGTCTATTTAGGATGCTAGTGGCTAGGGAATAGGAGAGTGGGTACATGATTGGATCTTATAAGGGCATAAAATAAGTATATTTAAATAAATTTTGGCAAGATAAGAGTTTAGGTCATCAACATAAGACTAATCAAACCAAGAGATAATCCAAGGGCACATGATAGAGAATATGCAAGACATATGAAAGTCAAAAAGGTCTTGAATTGAGAGGTGTAACAAAGGTCTATGTTTTCCAACTATATAAGACTCATCTGCTATATAATTTATTTTCAACATGCCCCTCCCCCTTTAATCTAGTAATCAAGTTGTTGGTTTAAAGGTGAATAAATTGGTACTTAGTGTGTATAACACATGTTGTGTTTACTTGAGTCTAAATTGAATGCTTTTTATGTGACTAAATTGCAACAAGAAGCATGTTATATTATATAACCAACTAGTATAATCTAAAATTGAATTTTTTTAAAAGATTAAAATTGAAAGAGCATGTTTTAAGAGTAAATATTTGTATCAATATAATTACCTTGCCAATTATAAAGTTGATTTTTAAATATATGTCATTTTAAAGATCTAAAAATGAGATTAAATAAAATATATATAAATATATAAAGTGTGTGTGTGTGTGTGTGTGTGTGTGTGTGTGTGTGTGTGTGTGTGTGTGTGTGTGTGTGTGTGTGTGTGTGTGTGTGTGTGTGTGTGTGTGTGTGTGTGTGTGTGTGTGTGTCTGTGTAGGGAGAGAGATAAATTGTATTAGCACATACTTTCAACCATGGAAATAAAAGGTGATTTTCCATCTGGTAGTATATATGAGCTCAATTGTACAACCTAATAATACTTATAACCTATTGAGGTTAGATGATGAAATCAATTTAATCCTAAACACATGGTAAGAATGAGTGATTTAATCACCTCAACCATACCAAAAGTGAAGTAACTAAAGTAGTATATTGGTTCAATATAATTTTTAAAAGTTTCAACAAGAGGGTGGTGGCAATCCTTGAATATTTTAAAAATCTTAAACGGTTTTGGATTTTACAATACTAGGTGCACATTCCATAACATATGTACCTTAGATATGTCTCATGTTGAAATGATGCATAATAATGGTACCAATGTATATAATTATGGCACAACTATGAATATAAATAAGATAACTATGTGAATATAAATAAGATAATAATGGATTTCATACTTTTTACTAGAATGTACGGAAAGGAGTTATCAAAGAAAATGAGAGGAATGATAAAAAAGATGGGGAAATGAGAAATGAATGGAGGAATTGGATTATTATAGTTAGTTAAATATATAAGTTACCACTATAATCCAAGGATAAATGAAATACAACTTTTGATAACTAAATATGGAAACTTACAAGAATATTCCAAGAAAGGGAAAACTTTGTATTCATGGAAACCTTTCTTATTCGATGGGTGGTAAAGACACAATGCAATCTTAGGAGTTGAAAACATACACTAACATAATTATCTACTACTGATAATAGAATGAAATATAACTTTCTCATATTTACCCATAAAAGATAATTAAAATATTGCTTAAATCCCACCAAGATTTCACATTAATAGAAATAACACAAAAATATTATTAAAAGCAATACTTAATGTGAAATTCCAATTTTATGAAAATTTGGTAGTGATTGTGAAAACAATTTGAAGGTAACTATATATATACATATGAATCATAAACAAAGTTATAACTCATGAAGAAATCCTAAACACAAAGTCTGCAAAATCTCTATGTTTTAATCTTTATTGAGTCAAAAATATAATCTCATCCTTAAAATTTTTTGTAGAGTATCAATACCAAAAATGTCCCTTAATAGTTAGCATATCACTCATATTTATAGTGTGGGAAGGTGGTTATGGTGCACAACTAGCTTCTGTATGTTTTATAAGGTGTAAAATTACATTAAGAACATCAAACCATTAAGTAGTGTAAAAACAAGTTAGTAAACTTACACCACATGAAAAAGTTCAAAATAAAAATTGCACCACTTGCTAAACTAAATGTACACAACTCGCAAAATGTAGGATGGTAGATTTACAAGACTTTTTGCTTCTAGAATTTCTAATATTTTTCCATTTGGTGTCTGTCCTTGCTAAATTTCACACTTGTATATAAACCTTTCCTTCCACTTGCATGTGGTTGGTGGAGTTGTTAACTATCACATTGTATATCTTGATATAGTTTGTCATTCCTATTAGTCTTGACTTTCTCTATTGACTTCACAACATATATTCATTTCATAACTCATCTAAACACTACAAACTTATTGACAAGCCATAGAGTACCAATAGTTGTGATGAAAATTTTGAGATTCATTTGTATTTGGATCATTATTTACCATTGATAATGTAAATAATCAGTCATGTCACATATATTTTATAAAATTTATCTTTGAACTAACTTCTCTAAATGGATCTTCCACCTATGGCATTTCCAAGAGTATCCCTTGTTTCAACCATGAAGCCTTTCATACATTGATGAAGTATAATATTATCATAAT
>JARHVA010004718.1:1365000-1460888 GCA_037957365.1 Torreya grandis | reverse complement strand
GAGAGGAGAAGAGAGAGAGAGATGAGAGAGAGAGAGAGAGAGAGATAGAGAGAGAGAGAGAGAGAGAGAGAGTGGAGAGAGAAGAAGAGAGAAGAGAGAGAGAGAGAGAGAGAGAGAGATCCATGGTTAATTATTCCCCATATTTTTTTGGTATAGTAAATAAACTAATTGGTCAAAACTACTCCAAAAGTGAAAAATCATATTAATGTTGATTTCTACGAATCATAGTGTCCAAGTATGTAGTTGTCAACCAAGTTATATATCAAAATAATTTCAAATGCATGTTATTTATATGTGTGAATCATAAAAACTTAGAGAATTTCATGCTCTAATGTCATTTATAAACTTATTATGGGAATTTATTTAGTGATGTTACTTACAAAAAAGAATCATCAAATAGGTTATTTAGGCGTACATCCAAACATTATGTTGTATAAAACATAAGATGCAAGAAGTGTCAAATTTTTTATCATGAAATTCATGGTCCCTACTCAAGTGCTTCAATCCTTATATTAATTTTTTGGTGCTTCTCAACTTGGGGGATAGATCTAGTTCATAAGTTTTCCATTACTTATTCTAATGGCCATAACTTAACTATTATAGCCACTAAAAATTTCACTAAGTGGATAGAAATAATTCAAATAACCATCATCACTAGCTCAATTATCAAAAAAATCATTTTGAATTATATTATCTATAGATTTATGATTTCAAAAATCATAATCATATATAATAGATACCCTTTATGAAACCTAAGGTACATGAACTATTTCATAAATTCTCCACATCTCATCACATGGCCTTCTTGTACTAACCCTCAATCCAATGGCCAAGTTGAATCAACAAATAAAATGTCATAAATTAATATTATTCAAGACTTTGAAACAAAATAAAATGGGCTGATATCTTTATATATACCCCACATTGTGGTCTTATAGGATGAGTATACACCCACTAGATAAACCCCATATTTCCTTATTTCTAGATGAAAAGTTATTCTACCTTTATATGTATAATTTTCAAGTCTTCACATGTATCTCAAAGGTCCTCCCAGATAAAGAAGAGTATATAAATGCATGTCTCACTAGGTTAAAAAGTTTAGAAGAGCATCATCTTATAGTTGCACAAAACCATGTTTCCTATGAAGATTGTATGTGCCACCAGTATTATAAAAACTTACATGAGTACCCTATCTAAGTTTTTAACCTTCTACTTAGATTACATAGTAGAATTGATGAAAATAAAGGGTAAGGTATAACTCTAGACCTAATTGGTTCTACCCCTACTTGGCTAATAATTTTGATGAAATAGTGATATATTTACACAACAAATGTTACTTCATATAAAATATTTCATATCACATTTCCTTCTTTTTATTAATAAAATTATCTTTGTCATTTTGTTTTTTTGAATTTTAGTTATTTTGATATGATGACTATCTAGCTATGAATTCACATGACCAAAACATTTAGTGCAATGTATCATTTTATATTTTCCCATTATATTTTTTCCATCATTTTAATTAAACTCACAAAATCATAATGAAATAATAGTTTTATCATACTTGTTATTCATATTTCATACCTCATTATTACCATATACCTTCCTATGATCTTATATAATCTAGATTATAGACTAGTCTATAAGCTTGTCCATGGTAGAATCCCATTTTGGATTCCCTTTGATAAAATACACTAGATATAACTAGGTAATATTATCTAATTATTTTTTTTATTGTAAATATTCCTTACATCCTAATATTTTCACAGGGGTAAAGTTTGGGGTTCAAATCCTTATAGAAAAAAAACATAAGAGAGACATTATATAATGTCAAGATTAACAAATCAAGAACAAACACTAAATATCTCACCTATTTTTAATACTTGGTGAGGAGGCTTCACATTTTATTGGTTTCAATTGGTTACTATTATAGATATATTACATTAATCATAAACATTTAATAATTGGTGATGAGCCCATGCATCTTCCTAGTTGCATGAAGAAAAATTTGAAGTAAAAAAAGAAAGAAAAGAAAAAGTAAAATTAAATAAACATAAAATTGTACAAAATTAATAGAAATAAAATCCTTTAAAATATTAGTCATATTCTCAAGTTAAATCGAGAACCCTCCCCTTTACTTATTCTTCCTTCATTATCTATCAGTTGATATAAGTCTATAAAATGATGATAAAACTAGTGTTTTCTAAGCTTAATATGGAGTGTAATAATACCAAATCCCATGGGGATTATGTAATCCTATTATTAATTGTGAAGTTTTAAATGATTATATTTTATATTTTTTTCCATTACACATTTCCTATTCTCCCCCCTCCCCCTAATTTCCCCATTGTAAAATCAAAAATCACTTTTTAATGTGGATGAATTACCTAATCATTTTCTATAAAAAAAAACATTAGTTCATCCTTATTTTATAATAATTATATGTTTATAACATTTAAATATAATCATATCCATATCATTTTATCATAACAAGATATCCATAGCATTTCATCACCTTCCTAGCCATCTACAATGCATAGATTCAATCAATAATACAAAATAATGTCATATATATATTTATATATCATAATATATTATTTATATATATATATATATATATAATTTTATACATCACCTCTACACTAAGATCGAAGGTGTGGATAAAATATTAAAAAATAAAAAATATAGATATATAATTATCCCTAGGAAAAAAGTCATTCTTGCCTCTCAGCACTTATGATGTAGAGTTCTTAGGGTTCTTGATTCTCCTATGATAATATATGGAGGTTGAGTAGAGACTAATCCTAATATTAATCCAGTGCCTCATAGGCTGGTCATAACCTATGATTCCTCACCTCCTAAATTTATATTCTTAAAGAGACACACCTACCTCTTAATGTCAATGGGTCACTCAGGGTTTTAACCTAAGCCTTTACCTTGCTACCTCAAACTATAGGCTAGTGTTTTTGGTACTCAATGAATTAAATCTTATGTTCTATGGTAGGTATGGAAAATATGTCTGATAATCAACCCACAATAATAGGTAAACCTAAGTATATTAGTAGTTTATCCATACTAAAAAAGAATTGAATTTGAATAATTATATGAGAGAATCCTGAATTAGTCTTTACCACTTTGTCACAAAATATACAATATAAGAACACATGCACATGGAGTATAATATTTTCATAGATTAAAATAATAATCCTAATTTGATAATTAAATATGTGGTAAAAACTCAAAAAATAGCTTGTATTATATAGATCCCCCTCATGCCAATCTAGGCCAAAGTCCTCATTAGATATGATCTCCACTTCCTCCTTCTATATAATAAGATCATATACTCCTATAGCCTTCTCTCCCTCTCATATGTATCATGCCTACCCTCCATCTCATTAAATAACTACTATAGTTGGTTTTGGTTGTGGCTATTACTACTTTTTATCTCCACCTAGTAGCCCCTTTACCACTTGGACCTCCCCTATAGGTAAATTCTCTATATTTCCCCTTTATGTTATTGGCCATTGAATAATTACTACTCCATCTCCCATGTCATATTTTTATCATCCTCCTCTCCTATCACTAGATAATATAGTGATAAGAGTACTTGTTGTTAGTGTATTCCAATATGGTCTCTTGAGTCTCTCATCTTGAACCTTCCTCTCTTCCATATAGAAATATTTGTGGATGAGAATATTGGATACATATTTTATCCCAAAATACTATGACACTCAATATAGCATATGGTACTCATCCTTACCTCTTATATTTCACACTTAAAATGCACTCATAAGACATCAAATTGATGGAATCATCCCCCACGAACTTACCATGCCATAATACAAATGTGAAATCATATCTTCCAATGTTAGGGTGATAACCACATGTGATGCATATTCAAATGGTGCCATGCCTATCCACTCAAATTTGTAATGGAATTTTCATCTATAATAGAAACACCCCTCTAATAAGCTATCATGTGTTCAAACACCCAACTCATTATTCATTTTGGGTGACTAATAGCCAAAGTTCCCAGTTTGGAGATGTGATATAGTTATTTTTATGTCTTAAAATCAAGTCTTGGTCTCATGTAAACCTACAACTATACTTATCGATACTCCTAACAACCAAAGCCTTGGTTTAGTTGAGTCTATTTATCACCTTGACACCTAATAATGATGAAGAATAGATATAGATAAAAATTTTATGGATATTTTGGATCACTTTTCTCTCAATACCTACTAGTCTCAAATAGGTTATTTTTAATTGATGTTGAGTGTACCTACATTGCCAAAGTAATTATTCCACCCTTAAGAATATACTCTATTTTTATCCTCCCTAAGTGTCATTATCCTCTTTATAACTAATAATCCCAAAATATGATACACATAAACAAGTTTTATGGTCCACTCTCTTTTGAAATTTGTGAACCAATTTTTTTTCCTGTATATGTCTTAGTATGTGAAAAAATCACATAATAATTTGCTCACTAGGGAAACTATCCCCACTTGTGCTACCTAGATGACAAAATTTGACTTTTAGATCAAATTGGGATACCCATAGGTAAAAAATTAGTTTTTTATATGTTTTAGGGGTTTAATACATATGTCACAAGGTGTTTTATAGGTTAATTAATGTCATTTAATGTTATAGTAGCTTTGGTCCTTAGTCATTTAGTCCTTTTAGTCATTTTGGGTCATTTTGAGGTTTAAAAAGGTAAATTTAATGGATTGTATAGATATATTGGGAAGTGTGATTATTCCAAAAGATTATGTCACATGACATGTGTCCTAATAGGTCTTAATCAACTATTAAAATTAAAAATTGGTAGGTTCTCTAGTGGAAAAGGTATCTTTCTTGGGAAGAAATGTGAGTTTGGCACTTGTACAACCCATGGGGAAGTGTTCCATATGGGATAAGATAATTGTATGTATATTAAGATTCCAAAAGTTCAAATTCATATTTTAGGTGCTCTAGTAGTGCCATTTAAAGCCCAAAACCATTTTGATCCTTTTTCACTCTTCATAGCACATAAAAGTAGTCTACAAGTTTGTACTTGGTATGAATAGTAGGGGAGGTTCCAAATAAAATTCATTGGGGAGATGAAATTAAACTAAAATACCTTAATTTCCATTATAATATTTTAAATAATGGTTCCCAATGCTTTATGAACCATCTTCATGAAGCTGACTATATTTTTTTGCCTACTTATCTGTACATCCTATATGTTTTTCTCCATTTTGGCAAGTCTATATAAAATAGTTTTTAATGTTGACTCTAAGGGATGTTGGATATATTATAAAACTCTTAAAATTATTTGTTTCATATGTTAAAGTGTTTGGATAGGTCAAGTGCATCGAGGCTGTAAGAGAAGCATCATTCTATGTGGTTAGCAAGTTTTTACTATTTCCAGTACCTTCATGCTTTGGAAATGGTTTCATAAGATGGGGATAGGTTAATTATAATTTTATAAAAGTATTATAAATCCCATAACCTTTAAATATTATCCTCCAAATCAACATTCCATGAATTTTAGTCATATACCACACATACTCATAGTCTACTTGCTACAGCTCAATGTGTACCTACAAGTAATCTCATGAAGAGTTCAATGTTGAAAATGAAGTGTGAATAATTTATTTTAGTATTTTAATCACCCCAAGGTTTCATGTTATCATCATAAGAGGGGATAAATTGGCATATAAGGTAGCTTCCTTGAATACATGTTTCAAACTCACTACCTGCATATATGAGAATACACCTATAGGCATCCTCATAGGATCAAGTAGGTTGAAAAGCTAGTTTTGGAGATGAAAAAGAAACTTTAAAATTATTATATTCTAGTTTCATCCTTAATATAATTTTAAAAATAATTTGAGGGTTAAAACAATGCTCATTATCCATAATTACACTTTCCTGCCTGCACACTAGAATAGTCACCTATAAGTGATCTGAGTAGAGAGCTAAGGAGTATTTGTGTAATGTTAAAATATGTGATGAGATAAATTTTAAATTAATATCATGTGATAAACTCAAGTAATACATTTTGGAAGCATAAAATGGGTATAAGGGAATGTAAAATATCTTTAGACACAATATGACTGAGTCAGGGGTTTGTTCCCAAAAGGTGCAAAATAGAGAACCTCACCATTTTGTGGATAACATAACACAGTCTCAAATAATTATAGTGATTATAATTGAATCATTTTATATCCTATATAAATTACATAAACCTTGAAAATTTTTAGGGTAAGATTAGAAATGGAAATTAGTTTTTGTGGAGCCCAAAATCATACTTTTATGCACTGTGAATAGATAGTGACATCTACAGTCTTGATCCTAAGGTGACTCTCCATTTTTAGAATTGTAAACCTTGACCATGAAATAAAATTTAAATATTAATAAATAGTGAAAATTTAATTCATTATCAAAGGATATCATCATTATGATGTGATATAATATGTCTTACCTCCCATGTACACCTACAAGTGTCCATTTTTTTAGCATTCACCTACAATAGACCTTGGTTCTTAACCCAATAATGGAGTGAAATTCAATCATGGTGACATCATATTTATATTTTAATGATAACTAAAAATTATTTAAATGGTCTAAGGGAGTGTATAATGAATATATAATTTATGAATAACATCCCTAAGGACTCCAATGTAGTAAGTTGGAAGTGATTGTGAGTAGACAGTGAGATAGATATGGCATATAAGTATTTAATTAAATAATATAAAGATAAAAAAGGTCCAAATAATCAATAAATTACATAAAAAATTCAATAATATTCTTTTTTCATTAATATATATATATATATATATATTTATATATATAAATATATATATATATATATATATATATATATATATATATATATATATGCGTAATACATACACACACCTATAGACAGGGTTCCAAAGAGCAATCACAATCAAATAGGAAACTCAATCGAAGCTATGTAAGGATATAAAGTGGCATAAATAAGATTGGGGTGGTGAAATGACTTTAAAAACTTTATTAATGGTTTTTACAATGGAAAAATATCATGTATAACATCCCAATCAAGCAAACATAGTCCATTCCTTGAAACCCTACATAGTCTTTGTGCCTAAAAACTAGTCTTGGAAATTGAAGATTTGGAGGGTAAAATGACATAAAAATAGGATAAGGTTTTTTGTATATTTTCTCTAATAATTTTATAATATCTTAATATACTAACCATCATCTAAGAAATAGGGGAGTGCCCTCTATTTTGTCTCAAACAAAGGGCACTCCCTTCATGTGTAGACTAACAAGTTTTAAATAAAGTGATAAGGTGAGAAAAGAGTTTAATGAGACCTTAAAAAAAAAATTAAGTTTAAAAACACTTAGGGTAACATATAAAACACCTCACATAAAGGGGAGACCCCATAGAGTGATCTATATTGCTTAGTTTTCAAGCAGGCCTAAATGCAAGATTTAGGCCTAAAGACTAAATGGGAGACCAATTTCACTTCTATCCATAGGAATGATTATTAGAATATTATTAAATTTTTATGGGATTAATAAATATTTGTACTAAATATTTTATATATATTAACCATCAAGAACTCATTTTGGGCTTCAAAGACAATTCAAGCCTACTAAGCATGACTAGGCCTAACATCTAAAAAGGGGGTCAACTTTATATTTGGATTTAGATAATCACTAAAACCTATTGGATACTATATATGGGGGTAAAAAATATATTTTAAATATTTTTTAAGGGAAATAAACCCATGAGGAAGCCATTTTTGGCTCAAAATCAACATTAAGCCTGTAGGAATAAGAGGAAAGGGATCGATAGGACAAGTTTGAATGATCATATCTCTCTTGATGCTTTGCATGGAAGAAAAATAGGTTTATAGGAGTTATAATATGTATTTAAAAATCACTTTTTGGAATTTTTTTCCAACTCCAATGTCATAACTTTATGAACAAATCTTAAGAATGAAAACAGGCCTAAATCCCTCCTAAACCCTTACTAGTGACTAGTTTGGATAAATGGAGTTGGATATATAATATAATGGACTATTTTTCTTAGCATGATGATTATAAATTTTATATGACTCTCTAAATATACTTGCCATGTTTTTTTGGATATATGGACTTATATGAACAGGGTACAAAATAGGGTATTTTTTACCATTTTATGTGTTTTGTAGGTTTTAGAAGGAGTTTGAGGATGAAATAAAGTTTGGGAGGAATATATATAATTTTTATAACTCCTTATGTAAATTTAATTCTTTTAAAATACTCTTAAGTATGCAAAAAAATAGCTTAATCTCAGCTAGTCAAAATTGACATAATGGACAAGGTAGGAAGAAGTGTGAAAACTTCAATTGGATGGATTTTTAAGGTGTCCCTAATGCTTATAAGGCCATGGATGGTATTTAAAATTGTCATACACTCACTAACATGAATTTTAATGGGAAAATAATTCCAAATTTGAGGCCAAGTGTGTAGGGTGCATGAAGGAGGAATTTTTTGGATTATAGATGATGATAACTC
Source organism: Torreya grandis (assembly GCA_037957365.1). Classification (NCBI taxonomy): domain Eukaryota; kingdom Viridiplantae; phylum Streptophyta; class Pinopsida; order Cupressales; family Taxaceae; genus Torreya; species Torreya grandis. Next base: position 1,452,353 of record JARHVA010004718.1, on the reverse strand, counting down.
CTTTCAAGATGATTCTAGATGATCAATCTTACAACCAATGAATGGAGAGGAATGTATGTAACACTTCCACTTAATTCAAATAATTATAAATATTAGTAACTAGTTTTAGGAATTTAAAATAGGTCCAAATCATGAATGTAGTTTTTGATCTAGTTAAGGAAATTTTATGTCGCTTTGTAAGATTTTGATGACTTGGATAGCCACTTGTTACTTATAACCTTTCATGATTCATCCCATATCCTCTTATTATGCATAAGTAACTCATTATCTTAGATTTACAAGTGTACTTGTGACCATTGTACATCTCTCTTCTTATCCCTCTCTCAAGTTCTATAAGAAGTATCCATTTTATCCATTGTAACTTATGTTCCACCTGAGTATGTTGAATCCCTACTCATCTACATACCATTTTATCAATAAGGATACTAATTTTTTATGTCTTCATAACTATTCATAGTGTTTTATACTTGAATTTAGTGAATATTATGGATTCCTTAGCATGTTATCTCATTCTTTCATCATATTTATAGCTGGAAATCTTTTTTCTTGTATGCCATGTGAAGTGTTCTAAGAAATTTCAAGGATAGAGTGAGTTAGTATATTCATTAGTGTCATTCAAGTCCTCTTGTCAAGTCCTCCTAGCATTTCACATTTATTTATAACCTCATAATGTAACATTGATGTGAGAAGATGTAGATTGAAGGAGTGTATGTTTGGTTAGTCCTTTGTTCTCATGTGTAACGTGTTGTTGGTTGGAAGTCATCATATTATTTGGTGTATCACCTCCCTTAGAATATTTACTTTTTAATTTATCTCTCTCTTCCCCCCCCCCCCCAAATTTTAGGTGTAGTTCCAATCTAAAGTGGTAAATCAAGGGAACTAGCCTTATCTAGAGATTTATCTCATCTTTAGGCTAACCACAAGCCTAGAGGTGTTTCCATTATTCCACTTGGATGAGGAGAGCTAAGACATCTCCTCAAATGGTGAAAATCTAAGTGACAACATTACCCTAAAAGCACATGCAATATCAATAATGGTACTCTCTCACCTATTTTTTTAGGAATTGATACAACACACACATCCCCCTTGAAATAAAAAATGTTCTATATTAATTAAAATCCATTAAAAATAATTATAGCCCATGCCATGGTGCAACCACCACCATGTGTAGGAAATAGTTGAGAATCCTATGCGATAGTTATGAAACCACTAGTATTTATAAGTTTGTTGTTACACATTTATCATGAAAATTAAAATAATATCAATTCAATGGATTGATGATTGTGTAAATATCACAATGGTTATCTAATTGTCGATGCAAAAATTTAAATTATAGTATATAAAGACTAACGGTTTTATCTATGATGGTCCTAAACTCAAAAATGCCTTAAAACTATCAAAAAATTAGAATAAACTCAAAAGAATTAACATTTTACTAATAACCACACTAATATAAATGTGATTACACTTCAAATTTTGAATTTTGATAACCTTAGGTCCTTTTTTAAACAAAAATATTAAACCTGTGTTTTTGTGTAAAAATGATAAAACTCACTAGTGTTTTCTACCACTAGTACTCTTTCCATCCTATCCTCACACTCATATCAAATTTATTTTATTTTCACCTAATTCTATCATAAGAAATCCAAAGCTCTGAATTTAATAAAATCACAATGCACAAATGATTTGAAAAGTGTTTAAGTTTTTCAACTTATAGCTATGTATTTTATTGTTTTATTTCAAAAAAACACATTTTTTATATAATATCTATTTTTAGCATAATTTTATAAGTTTTAGGATTTTGAGGCCTAGACTAATAGTAGATAACCTTAATGGTAATTTTTTAATGTATTATTTCCCATAATTTTTCTATAAAACATGTAATTTTCATGTTTTAGTCTTAAAGGTTGACATCTCTTCATATGAAACCAATGTTAGTCTCATAATGAGATAGTTCAAGAAGTATTTTCATCCTTGAACAAATTATAAGTCATCCTATCCATATTTATATTAACATGTATGTTTTTTTCTTTTTTAAAAATGTTGCACTTTATTCCTGTCTTTTTTTCCTGTAGGTCACAATGGTAATTTGATTAGATTGTTGTTCTTCATGAGTGAGGTAATTTATCTAACACTCATTCTAATTTTTAATCCATCACTAATAGGTAAAAATATAATCATAAACACTTGTATGAATCTACTTAATAGTAATTTTACATACTTATTTACCCTTAATTTTGGAACATACAAAAAAAAATAACAATATTTACATCCACTTGAGCATGGATTCATAAAAATTGAAATAAAATAATTGCACATGTAAAATGTTTTTTCATATTTCTAATATTTATAAAATTACAACAATAATAAAAATCATAATTAATTATTTTCATACTAGGATTAGTATCATCCAACTGAAATTAAATAAAAAATTATAAAACTTGCATCTAGTTTTGATTTTCAAACCTTAAGATTCCTACTAGATGTATACAAAATATGAAACTATATATTTAATTTTCAATTGTGCATCCAAAATGTATAGTATTAATTTATATTTAATTAAATAAATTAAAATATTGGTATTAAAATTTAATTTTATGTAAACAAAATTAAAAATTTTAATCTTAAAAAAACCAAAAAAATTATAAAAAAATCAATCAATATTCAAGTAGTCTAATTTCACTTTTAGATTCATTAGCATTCACATATATAATTCTAAGAAAAAAATGTTTTAATTTATTTTATTTAAACACCTTTAATTTTAGTAGTATTTTAATTTATTTAATTATTTTAAAACCTTAATTTTTGAACAAATAAAAAAATTTACGAAATTAAACATTCAATCATTTAGAAATCAGCCACCTTTAACAAACAATAGAAATCAGCCATACAACTCTTCTATATAATGAAAAAACAAAACCAAAATAACTCTCAAAAACTTCAAAACATATGTTTTCCTCACACTTGGATGACACTTATTAAATAATTGCATTCACATAGGGAAGGAATAGTTGTTTTATTATTGTATCATTTTTTTCTCTTGATTTGAATGAAACTTGGCTATAAAACTTCATAAAGTAAATTTCAAGTGTAATGAAGAAATTGAGTTCCTTATCACTCTGAAATTTGTAGTAAAATGTCATTAGATTAATTAAAATGGATAATTACTACATGATCTCTCTTTAAGTTATGTGTTATGATATCATCTTTGAAATAAAGATAATTGATAGATAACATGCCATCAATAGGACTAAATCTTAATGGGGATGGTCTTAGCTAGAGGAGAAGTGGTAGGATGTATTTGGGTCTTGCGTTTTTCATTTTTTTGAATGTGTGAAATTATATAAACCCTAGATATATGGTTTTATTAAGGGATTACATCTTCTTGTATTTTATAGCATAATGACCTATGAGTGTTTATATTTTGTGGCTGAGTAAAATAAATGTTGTGTTAACTTTTGAGAATAATTCAACATGAACCAATTTCTATTTTTAAAATTATATCTTTAAAAGTATCTTATTATGGCACCATTTTAAGGCTAAAATGACCAAGATCACTATGAATCACTCAAGACCCATGGCTTGGAAAATAATTTGACCATGTAGTATTAAGAAGAATACCTGTGAATATATGATTTAAAGTGGTATCAAAGTGAAATGGTGATAAATGGAAAATATGAGATTATATACTTCCCTAAGGGTGTATTACACTTGAAAAAACATCTGTTACAAAATAAATATAGAAATAGCAGTCATCGTACTTGCATTAGGTTGATATTGTAAAAAAAACATACATTGTTTAGGGTTTTTACCCCCTTTTGTATTGAAACACTAGAAAAATTAAATAATCCAAGTTTAACTCATGACCTAACCTTTGAATAAGCCTAAGCACACATAATATAAAATAATATAAATAATACTAACTAAAGGCACACATACACAAATATATGTTGTGTTTAGGTGCATAACAACCATGTAGTACTAAGTACACTACCTATCTATTTTTAAATGCATTAACTCTAATTCATGTATTATACTAACCTGAATATAATAATGTTACTAAATTTATAAGGATCTAATGTATTTTAGGTTATAGTTATGAGTTGTTTTGTATTTATTAGAGTTATTTGTTGTATACGGTTCTTGAAATATAAAGTTGTTTGATTAAGGTTGTTTATTGATCTTTAATTGGAATTATAGAAACTAACCTATATAAGTATATTAAATGAATTTTTATCATATTTTGGAAACCCTGAGATTGAAATATCCTTGGTAAATCATAAAGATTGAAATAGAAATTAGTCTCAATCCTAAATTATTTTAATGTACTTTTTTTTGAAATAGTACTTCACATGATTTTTATGGATATTGAATATTATTTACAAGTCATTATTGAAACATATTTACTAAAGTAAAATTAAATATAGATTAAATTAATATTTTATTATCCTTAGATAATTTTCTTTGTCTTGAGGATAATTGAAATGTATTATGGTTCATATTTTTAATTCCATTTGGTTTTAAACTTATAGGATCAAAATTTATTGTAGTTTATTTTCATTTTCAAGTAAATTAGGTCATTTTGGAATTATTAGGAAATGTAATGTTGTTAAAAGTGGTGACATTTAGTAATGGTATGTTGTAAATTAATAGACAAAATAGTGATACCATGGTATTACTTGTAAAAATAAGATATTGTAAATTAATGATGGTTACACTTATATTGATTATTATTTACATCATTTCTAAGAAATATGATTATAAATTTAATAATGTGTGTTAACCTATTATATTAATAATATTTTTTTATAAACGAATGTATGAAATGATTATGGTATAAACTATGTTAATCTTGTTTAAAACTATGATGTTTTATTTATGATTGTTATCATTATATAAATTGTTCATCATCACTATATAGATGACTAATAGTGTAGTTTTGAAACATTCATCTAAAATATTTATGTAATTTTGTTAAAACTTGTGTCCTAACCTAAACTTGAGTATATTTTGAGTAACCTTTTCTATAGGAGTCTATAGAAGGGAGAGATCTGGAACACTATCTTAATTATGGTAAATTATGTGATTTTAGTGCTATGTAATTCATTTAATCAATGTAAAATGAAATATATTTTTTTATCATATCTTTGGTGGATATTCCATTTCAAGTCCATTAGATATACTAAAACCCTATTGTGTGCTCACATTAATGGTTAAATTAGACTTAACTTCTTCTACAAATACTTTATTCAATATGTTAATTTTTGTGCATGATATGTTGTTACAAATATTTGAGTAAAGCATATGTAGTTATTAATCAATCATTGGACAAAGATAGGCATATCCTTGATCATTAAAAAAACATAGTTTGAATTTTTTAGTAAATGACAAGTAATTTCAATCATTTAAGTGGCCTCTAATCACTCCATGGACATATGGATTTATTAAAACCCCTTGGATATTATCCATTCATCTTACCTTTTAAATTGTAGGTCCACATTTAAGATTGAAATGTGGTCACTTTGAGAATGGGTTATGATTGTGACACTTAATATCTTCACAAAATCATTAACTCTATTGGACTTTGAGATCATAGTGAAATCCATGGGTATTTAACATGGTTATGGATCCACTGGAGTATAAATTTCAAATTATAATCATATCAATTGAAAATTAAAATCTATTAGTTTTATACTTATTCATGAATGAGATTACGACTTAGATTTCATCACTATTAACATAGTTAACACTTAGTGAATTGGTGTCTACATGTGAAATAATTTTAAGAATAAATAATTTGTTGTCTCCACCTACACTATGAAAAATTATTATATTTTTTTAAGTTTTTATAAACATGTGACTCAAAGATATGATATAATATATGACTTAAGAAATTAACTCTATCATTTTGGGTTTATTTATGGTCACTATAACATTGTTAATCTTAGAAAGTGGTTTGATAAATATTATCAAAACTACTTGAAATTATTAGTGTTTTTAGTGATGCAACATTTGTTATTCATCATCGATGCTCTTTAACCTATCACCCAAGGTAAATTAAATCATTCATGAGATCATGTTCATAAACTTTTCATGTTATTAAATTTGGACACATTCATCTAAGTTGAATATTTAATTACTTAATCTTTACATTTTAGTAAGTAATCATAGTACATGTTTCCTCTCATATTTTTTATAATATGTATATCTATAATGGCCTCCATATCTTCATTTGCCTTAGCTAGAAATGATTCCTTTCAATAAATGTTTGAATAATTTATGTTTGATTTTTCATAAAAACTTCCCACCATATATGGATATAAATAAAGTACACTGAATATAGGTGAAATACATAATACAATTTTTAATATAATTTTGAAATAACTGAGAATATTTTTTTAATTTTAAAATATATTTTCCTTCTATTTAAGCTTGTTATACACACCCTTGGGCTATCTCTCCTTATGAAAATACATTAATGCCAAGTCCCAAATTCAAACAAAATCTCACTTCTATTTCGATAATAATAATTTTTATATTTTATATCACTTTCCTATAACCTCATTTTCACCTCCACATGCACATCATGTACTTCTTATGCATACTCTTCACCTTCATAACTTATTCTATTCATTTATCATTTTTATTGTTAATTAACATACTAATATAAGACCATCACCATAAATAATACATAAATGAATCATACTTTTAATTCTATTAACTGAGTAATTATATTTAAACATAGCTTATACTAACACAAAATCCCACTACTTGGGGATATTTCCAAACAAGCATATTATAAAATTACCAAGACTGTGATTGAAATTTTTTGTATACATATTTATTTGTGCATGATAGTTTTAAATTAAGCCAATATCATGGCCACTTTTAGTCATATCATCCTCTAAAAGTGTCCAAAAAAATAGTATCCATATATGATACAATACACTTTAGAAACCTATGTAATCTCATAACATATTTAAACAACACATGAGAAACATTGGTGGCATTGCTAGTATTCCTAAATTCAAAAAATTGATTCGTCATAAAATCCATCCATATAATATAAAAATATAATAATTAAATCATCAAGTATTTGGAAACATAATAATTAAATCCATGCTAAATATTCACATGTTATACTTATAATAAGCAATGGATGATATGGTTTTATATTATGAATTTTGCATGTTGGAAAAATTTACACCTATACAAAAAATTATTAATGTCCATGATAATTTGTGCCATTAATAACTATCACTCAATTGTTCCAAAGTGGTATCATGTCCAAAGTGATGGTTAAGTCCTTCAAGGCATTTTTATTTTAGTATGTTCTCCCTCATGGAACCTTGATGTATGCACAACCTCTTCTTTTTGAATAAAAATAAATATTGAACCATATACTCTAACCATGGAGTTTTTAAATATTATTTATATGCATGCATGTTTTTCATGTATGAAAAAAATTTAAGTCATCCTCATACCAATATTTCATTGATTCAAACCCAATGACCTCTCCATGAGATCATTCACAATAAGTTATTACCTACTCAAGACATCCACAACCATATTGGATTTCCCACTTCTATGTTTCAAAACAAAAGTGTGGATTTGAATAAAATCCACCCATTTCATGTGTTTATGATTTAGTTTACCTTACCTATTTATTATCCATGTATAAAACATATTATTTAGGAAATAAATAGTATCTTTTCTTCTTAATATATTCCACCATTGCATAAAAAATTTGGTCATAGACTGAATATATTCTTGTATCTTCACTCAAATTATCAATAAAACATGTAATGGTATTACCTTATTGGATCATATATACTCCTATTTCTACTCCAATTTATTCATATTCCACTTTAAACACTTTCCCAAAATTTGGTAAGTCTAACACCCATTATTTTGTTACCTTCTTCTTTAATGATTGAAATCCATCTGATACTATAAGTGTCAATTAAATATTATTTTTTTATCCCTTAATTGTATCTATAATGGGTGCACATATAACATTAAATTTTATAATAAATTTCAATTATATACTTTAGAACCCATGAAAAATGATCACCTCAAATATTATTTTTGGTGAATTCCACTCCATAATTTCTTTCACCTTCTCAGGATTAATCTTTAACCCATGTTTTGAGATCATAAATATTTAATATAATATATCATTTTACATGAATCTAAACTTATTTAAGTTTAAAAATAAATATTTTTCATTCATATCATCTAAGACTAACCTCTAATTATTCAAATACTCCTCTCTAGAATGACTAAAAATTCAAAATAACATACAAATAAAAAATCACAAAACTACCCATTAATGGATTCAATACTTCATTAATGAGTCTCACAAATGTTTTTAGATAATTTTATAGACTAAATAGCATAAAAAACACTATAATAATTAATTATTCATCTTCATTTTAGTATTCCATTCATCAATTTCCCATGTCCAAATTTGGTAATACCCACTTTTCAAATTTATCTTGATGAAGTACTTGGTTCCACTAAAAAAATCCATTAATTTATGAATTATTGGAAATGAAAACATGTAATCAATGGTAATATTTTTTATCACTCATTATTTTTTACACATTCTCAAATATCTATCCTTATTCATTGATAATACACATGGAATCAAATTATCCTAGACCAAATCCTTTTACAATAACTCTTGCACTTTTATCTTTATATTTGGATTTTACATTGGATTTAATATATAATCAACATTTTTTATAAAAATTAATCCTACCACTAGATCCATATTATTACTAATACTCCTCATAGGTGTTAGTCCCTTTATAAAATCACCTAATACAATATCAAAATAATCTGATAAATTTTTTTGAATTTAAACTTTTTGGTAATCAAATCTTGCATAAGATTTTAAATTAAATAAAATTTTACCTCTTCCATCTTTACCAACTCAAAAATTATTTACAAGAAACCAAAATTATTATAGGACTACTTTCGACCTCTTCTCCTTTATCCTTAAATGGGATCATAATGAACCTCTTCCTATCCTTAAAAATAATGTATGTTTTCACTCTTATCTTTCACATAAATTATATCAAACTTACATGGAGTTCCAAAAAATTAATGGAAAACATCCTTAATAATAATATCAAAAAAAAAAAATCATCCTTATATGAGCCAATTTAAAAACTAACCATACATTACTAATTCACCAAGACTTATGGTAGAATTTAAGAAACCACAAATGAATATATGGACTTGGATGAACCAATTTTTTTTGCCCTTATACTTAAACCATTTATTAAGACCAAAAATAATCCATGATACAACTATAAATAGTTAATTTTGAACACTTACCTTCATATTTTAGACCAAAATATACTCTTTATTTACACCAATTTGTTCTATTACTTGGATGGTTTCAAATAAAATCATCATAAGAGCTTCTCCTTGTTATGGATATTTTTTGTATGTTGGAGATGGAAAATGTTTTTCATCTATATGAAAAATATGGTTTCTCATGTTAGACCTCTTCTTTTTATTTTGAAATGCTTGTCAATTGTTAAAAGATTTATGTCTAAAATACTTATTTAACTCAAGGTACTTTCCTATGAATCATGTACCTCTTCTTTTTCTGAAGGATCATATTCCTCTAGAAGAATAACCTCTTAATGTTTAATTTTGATTCCAATTTTGAGAGGTTATTACTTCTCATTCATGAACTTGTTATCTTCACCCACCACTACTTTTTCTTCTTCTTGAGGATCTATATCTACCTATAAGGTTTAGTTTTTAATTTCTATAAAAATTTTCATGTAAATTAAATGTACATTGATAGGCTTCATCCAAATTTATTAGATTGAGAAAAATTATTTCATATTGAATTGACAAAAAAAACCCATTAACATATCTTTAATACTTACTTAGATAATATTACATATTTATATCTCTTATGGATAATTTATAAAAATTCTTATTGCAATTTTTAAATCTCATATGATTTTGTCTTAGGTTATGTAATTTCTTGAACAAAATTATTTGGTAATTTTAAATTTAAAAAAAAAAATCTTATTTTTTTCACCATATTATCCAAATATTTGTTGTTCTATTTATATTTCCTTTATCTATAAATTTGCACATGATCCCACCATTAAGATTCATGACCCTTCACCTTTGTGATGGAAAACTTTAATAGTTTGGGTTCCTTCGTTAACTTGTAGTCAAAATATATCTCTATGTGTTATCCAATACATAATTTCCTCAAGGATTAATATTATATTTTATCAAGGGTATCCAATTTTTCTTTACTGCCCAACTTTTCTACATATTTGGAAAAATTTCTCTAAGCTTCATTTTTCATATCTTCTATTTCAAGATTTTGATATTTTGCTTCATCATCATCACTCTTTTCATATATGGTTTTCTTTTATTTATGTTGTTTCCATTTCCTCTAATATTTATTGGGTTCTTTTCATCATCTCTAATAAGTACACAACTCTTTTTCCCTTGGTATTTTTATTCTTCCAATCATATTACCTCTATGTTCCATTACTTTACCCAAATATAAGACTCTATTTTAAAAATTACCAAGGACTCAACTAATGTCTTTACACAAATAATATAGCAATAAAAATAATGTTTAATTGTTATATATTTGTGTAGATGGAAATTAGAGGGCCAAAATAATAGTTTCATCACTCACTAGTGTTAATTCACTCTCTCATAATATATAAGATGTAGTGATATGCTCTTAACTTATTGTGTGTCTAGGGATATGTGTGGCTGACTTGTGGATTACACACCTTCATATTATCTTGTTGCATTTTTTGATGTTCTTAGTATGGTCAACCTATAGAATAACTATGGCTATTTAGAGTATATATAAGAGGTAGTGGTTAGTATTTTATCATCATATTGTGAATTTTATTCTTACTACAATATTGTGTATATTTCCCCCTCGAAGTGGCTCAATAATAATAGTCATGTATTCTACTCTTTTTCCAGTTATTTTTGTGGATCAACTTATTCTTGTCTTAATTCTCCCATATATAGTTCTACTATTTCAAATCATCTAAGTAATTTCATTACTTTTAGATACTACAATATGGTATTAGATACTTGGAGTCAATTTTGGCCTACCTTCACCTCATATGACTTGTGTGTACACATATGGCTCTTATTCGCCCTTCTCCCACATCTTCATGTTTTCCATGGGTTTGACCATCCCTATTTGTTATTATTTACCTACATTAATTCCATGGTATGTGTCTAAATTACTCAAAATTATATTCATAATATATATATATATATATATATATATATATATATATATATATATATATATATATATCATATTAGTTTTCTTACATTTTAGATTAAACCATATAACTTGAACAATCATTAAATTCTAGACTTATCCATGTTTAATAGACTCATCTCACACAAAGCAATGATAAATATTTTAATTCAAAAATTTCTAAAAGATAGGATGATAAAGTACAAAAAGAGTCCCATGTAAATATAAATTAGGTATAATCCTATTACGCATATGGAAAACACTTATCAAGCATTATAAAACACTTTCACATTTAAAGGGGCTACCTTATTTTCTATAATTCACCCATCAGTCACATAGATTTGGTCCTATCTAAGTCTATAAAACATAAAATACAATCCAAATTTGTCTCATTATAAGTATTAAAAATTATATTAAATTTTAAATTCATTAAATGATAACTATTTCATACATACACCTAATAGGGAGAAACACATGTGGTTTGACTTCCCTCTTTGATGCAAAACCATCCTAGGGTTCATGCAATCCTGCATCAACCAAAAATAGAGTGTGGTGATTTTTTATTTTTTATTTATTTTTTTGGTGTTTTTATTATTATATTATGTACCTATTATAATTTTGTTGTAAAAGTATTACTTTTCCAATAAAAAGCACATAGATATTTCAACCCTTATTGTCAGTCTGTAAGGATTGTTCAGTCACAAACACTTATTAGAAATGGTTCTTTAACTATGGTAATAAATAGATGATGAGTTTTTTTTAGGATATATAATATGACACTTATAACATATGTACTAATTTTTAGACCATTTGGAGCTACTAAAGAAATGTACCAATTATTACACTAGAAGGAGGTTTCCTTAATTGTGATAATTATTCAAAATGAATTAGATTCTAAAAATTAGTGATATCATAAAACCTAACACTTAAAACCTCTACATAAAATTTTATATCATTTTGAGTCACAAAGGAGGTATACCAATGATTAAACTATATGTAATTTTCCTTGATTTTGGTAATGTTTCAGAACAAATTATATGATTAAAGTTTTTGGGTTTATATAAAATGACACCTATAATATATGTAAAAAATAGACCATTTAGAGTTACCTAAAAAAAGTTGTGGCTATATATTTTAGGCTATGTTTCCATCATTGGGTATAAGGTTCAAGACCTTGTGGTATAGATACAATAATAATTGGGTAAAAAAATTTAATAGGTTTCATAAAATTTAGTCTTAAAGTTTGTTTTTTTTCCAAATTTTATGTAAATTAGATAAGTGATGAAACATTTATGATAGTTTTTGTAAACTATCATTCTAATAGATGAACCATCTATCTAGTTTGCATAAGGTTCATGATTTTTTAGAATATATGTGGTAATATTTGAGCTATCAAATTTTTATAGGTGAAATAAAATGGATCATATAATGTTATTTCAAAATTTTAGATCAATTAGTTTAATTGAGGCAAAGATATGATAGTTTTTGTGACTATCACTTATCCATAAAATGCATCTATGTAGCCTGATGGTTCACTACCTTGAGGTATATATTCGATAATAATTATGTTCAAAATTCAATGGGTTGTTAAAAAAATTAGTCCTATTTCCATTTTTAAAATTATATATTTTTTGATGCACAGAGTTAAATTTATGAAAGTTCTAGTAACAACCTTTCTTCTTGGAAATGTCATTTACAGTATGCATCAATTGGTAAGGTTGTTCTTTACCAAATGTAACATGTATTAATATTTCAATTAGTAAATTTTTAGGGGTGATTAAAAACATTCTATATGAGTTTTGGCTCAAATTTAATATCAATTAGATCATCAATGTGGAATTTATGGTGGTGTTTATAACTATCACTCAGCTTGAAACATCACCTAATAGTTTCTAATAGCTACTAATAGTTAGGTGTCAATCTCAAAAACTACAGATCAATTGATTATTTTACATGATTTAGATTTACAGTAGATTTAATAAAAACCCAATGAATCTATGTATGTTAATATGAATACATTATGGAAATAAAAAATGTTTTATAGAGTTTTGGGGGAGAGACAAGTTGGGGAAGGAGAAAAACTCTCCAATAACAAAAAAAGAGTTGTACCAGTTTAGGAGGAACCATTTGAGAGTATATAATTCTTTAATGTATTTAAATATTATTGTATATGCATGTGTGAGTGTGATATGTGTTTTATAGTATTATTTACATTTTTCTATGTGAAATGCATTAATATAATCTCTATTGTATGACAATAAATTATTTGATGAAATATGACTATGTGTCCATTAATGTTGAAATCCCTAAAACATGGGAGATAAAGGAAGACCATAAATGTTTCCCCTCTCTTTGTGTTTACACCAAGTGGTATTAGATAAAGGTAGTGTCATTGAGAGTATAAAATTCTTTAATGTATTTAAATATTTTTATATAGGCATGTGTGAGTGTGATATGTGTTTGATAGTATTATTTACATTTTTCTATGTGAAATGTGTTAATATAATCTCTATTGTGTGATAATCTATTATTTGATGAAATGTGAATGTGTGTCCATGAATGTTGAAAACCATAAAACATGGGAGATAAAATAAGACCATAAATGTTTCCCCTCTCTTTGTGTTTACACCAAGTGGTATTAAATAAAGGTAGTTTCATTATAGTTTTGATAAACTCCTCAATGTCTATTTTAGGCCATGAGAGAAAAGTATACATAGAGATTACAAGTTGTCAAGAACCTTGCATAGATGGTTGAAAATGTGTGAATTCCTATAAAAGTGTAAGTGGGTTTATGAGAGAATTAATTTGGAGTCTCTTTTAGGTTATTAAAGATGATTATATTAATTTATGGTAAGATATGGTGCATAAGAGGAGATCATGTCAGATGGATGAGTTGACAAAGATGTTAAAACTATTCCAAGAGAGCCTAGACATGATGGGAAAGAGTTCACATAGTGATGAGGGTGCAACTACATGTGATGGTTATGAGTAAATATTTATGGTGGGGTTTTTACATCTAAAAACATGTATACATTATTTGGAAAGAGGCCAATTAATTGAAGGAAACTATGCCAATAGATAGAAGAGACCAACCAAGGTTGTGGTGGAGAAAAAGTTAAATCCTTTGATGATATTTATCCAATTTGTAGAAATTAAAGTTTAAAATAGATCATGTCTTGGATAGTTGAGCTTGAGTTATATTATTGATATGAATGTTGTTGACCCCATGATGATGAAGCCTACATGTAATAATTTTAATGGAGTGACAACAATGTATTGGAAAGATCTCCAAGTGAGGAGACAAAGAAAGGGTAAGAGGAAAGTTTATGAGTGGGAACATATGGTTTCTAAGATGTTAGGTCAATTTATGCACCCAAAATTAGAGTTGGGATGGTTTAATAAGCTATGTGAAGAGACTTTAGAGTGCTAGTGAGAATCATATTTCTAAGAGAGGAAATAAAAATGGGGAACTATCATATGAGCAACAAAATACCACTTTGAGGCATGAAGGTACATAGGTGCACCAATGAGTAATTTATCTTGAAAGGCAACAAGGATATGATTATATATGTAGAGCCTAATTATAAATTTCATAATAGTAATATCGATATGAGTCGTTAACATCCCATAGATGGATAAATTCTTATGAAGGATAATGCAGAGGTGATAGTAGTTGAAAAAGAAGATGGAGACCTATTGTGTGATGATGGGAAAGTGATTTCCAAGTCCTATGAGTGGGAAAATATTAAATTATCCTTGGTTCATGATGACAATGAGATTGTAAATATTTTTTTAAATGGTAAAAAAGTTAATGATAGCCAAGGAATGATAGAGGTGAATGAAGATTGCATCCATGTAGAGTTGTATGTGTATGAAAGTTGTAGCCATGTAGAGTTGTAGGATAGTGAATAAGGTAGCCATATATATTTGTAGGATTTCATGGTGGAAACATTGGATGTAGAGGTAAAAAGATGTTAAATTCAAAGATGTTGAGGTGTAGAAAATAACCATGAGTTTTGTTGAGAATGGACCATTGGTAGTCCAATGTGAGAGTGAAAATCTTGAGCAACATTATAGTATTGAAGAGGAATTGTAAAACATATCCCTGGGCCATGATGAAGTGGTGGATGAGTTGTTTTACAAAAAAATATTTCCCCTAATATGGTTTTAAAATGTGAAGGTCTATCTATGGATATTATAGTGAATAAGAGGACTAAGTTTGATGCAATAAAACATGCTCATTTGTATGAGAGGTAGAGTGAAGAAGTTGACCAAGTGAGTAATATGACATCAATGGATGGATATCTAGTTGGTGTTGATTTTATAACCAATATGGAATGTATTTAAGTTGATATGGAGATAAGAAAGTGTGGTATATCATGGGAAAAATTTTGTTATCAAAGGGATTTTCAGGTGAATGTTCATTTTTAGTAGTGTGTGGAAGAAGATTTATCCCAAGAATAATAAAATACAATTCTAAAGAGTGGAAAAAATGATGGTGAAGGATTTTATAAGATAAATCTTGACATGGGGAAGAAGATAGAACATAAGTGTGAAGAGAAGAGAAGTAAAACCAACATGTAGGAGCTAGAAATGGCTCACAAAAAAATAAAAATAGCTAATTTTATTGTTATGTTGTAAGGGGATGCCATGTTCACTTAGCCTCATGACCATAAGAGTATAGTTTATATTTATCTCATCCATGTGGTTATGATATCAAGGTTTTTACAATATTACATCAACTAGAAATAGAGTGCAGTGTGTTTTTTTTTTCCATTTTTTGGGTTGTGGCATTGTTTGTGTGAGCTTGTGTACCTATTATAATGTCGTCTTAAATGTATTATTTTGTCTTAGGAAAGTACAAAGATATTTTTTTACTATTTCTGTCAGTTTGTAAGGACTATTTAGTCACAACAACTTTTTATAAATGGTTATTAAACTATGGTAATAATTAGTTGATTTTTTTTGAGGTTATATAATATGACACTTATAACATATGTACCAATTTCTAGACCATTTGGAGATATTGTGTAAATGTACCAATTATTACACTAGCATTATTTTTATTTAATTTTAGTAATTATTCATACATAATTAGATTTTAAAACTTGGTGGGATGATAAAACCTAACACTTACAACCTCTGCACAAAATTTGAGATCATTTGGAGTCACCATGGAGTCATACCAACTATTACATTGTATTTATATTTAATTTATTAGAATAATTTTTTAGATGGAATTAGATGATTAAATTTATTAGGTTAATATTAAATTACACCTATAATATATTTAAACAATTTCAGACCATTTGGAGTTATAAACAAAATTTTATAGCTATTTATTTTAGGCTATGTCTACATCACTAGGTAAAAGATTCATGACCTTGCATTATACATTATTTAAGAATTAGATTACCAATTTTTCATAGGTTTAATAAAATTTAGTATTAAATATTTTTTTAAAATTTCATTTCCATTGGATAATTGAGGCAAAATTTATTATAGTTTTTGTAAACTAGCATTCTGCTAGATAATGCATCTACCTAGTCTACATAAGGTTTATGACTATGTGGAAAATATCCAAAAATATTTGAGTTACCAAATTTTTAGAGATGAAATATAATGGATACTATAATTTTTTATCAAAATTTCATATTAATTTGATAATTTGAAGAAATTTTTTTATAGTTTTTGTGACTGTCATTCAGCCATAAAATGCATCTATGTAGCCTAACAGTTCACTATCTTGTGATAGATCTAAAGTAAAACTTAGGTTAAAAAATAAATATAATATTTATTAATATTTAAATTTTTAAAATTTCACATCATTTTTAATAACAAATTTAAGTTCGTGTAAATTTTAGAAATTGTCATTCTTATTGGAAATGTCATATGTAGTCTGCATCATTTGGTAAGGTTGTTCTTTACCTATGGTAACATGAGTTAAAATTTAGATAATGATTTTTTTATGGGTGATGGAAAACATTTTATATGATCTATGGTTAAAATTTAATATTCATTTTATCAAATAATTGAAATTTATGGTGGTTTTTATAACTATCACTTAGCCTAAAACATCACCTAATAGTTTTTTACAACTACTAAAAATTAGGTATTTATCTTGAAAATTGAAGGTTGTCTAGCTATTGTAAATTATTTGGAGGTTAAGTATGTTAAATTTACATCCCATTAATATAGTAATGTTAAAATTAATATAGGGGTCAATAAAAAAGGTATTAGAGTTTTGGTGGAGATACACACTAGAGAAAGCACACAAATATCCAAGAGCATAACAAAGAGTTGTATCAGTTCAAGAGGAACTATTCAAGAGTTTAGAAATCTTTCATTTATTTAAATAATCCTATATAGGCATGTGTGAGTGTGATTATTTTTTTTTATTATGATTTGTATTTTGTTGTGTGAAGTTCATTAATATAATATTTGTTGTGTGATAATAAATTATTTAACAAAATGTGAATGTGTCCATGGATGTTGAAACCCGTAAAAGATAGGAGATAAATATAGATCTTAAATGGTTCTCCTATATTTGTGTCTACACCATATTTATATTATTTTATATGTATGAAGTTCAAATTCATTAATTTGGGACTAGTTAGGGTCAACTAAAAGCACATTTCTCCCCATTTTTAGACCAACCATAGTGTCAAAAGTGGACCTATGGTTTCAAAGATAATGGTACATATTTATATAATTATGTGCATAGATATATTTTAATGTTCACACATAGATACGTAATATAAATAATATAAACATATTATACTTTAATATAGAATTAAAATCTATGGAGAAGAAACCATCAAATCTAGTCACTAGCATCAGTTGATACTGACTAGAGGTTAATGGTTCTATCCAATCACATCCATAGATATATATCTTTATATAATTTATTGAAAGTTTAGTATTTTTCCTTTCCTTATACATGTATTTAATCTCAAACCTAAACAAACTAGTAAAATGATAAGTAACATAATCGTGTTAATACTTTACATGAATGTAAAGTGAAAACATCAAATTAATTATTTCCTTTTAAATTAAAATTAATTCTTAATTTTTAAAACATAATACAATTTGAATTATTTGAAAGTTATAAAATTGTTAAGTTTTATTATCGTAGATACTAAAATAAGGTATTAGACACTTTAAAATTTCAATTTTGGCCTACATTTACCATTAATGATGTACACAAACATGCATATTATTCACCATTTTCTCAAATCCACATTATTTATATGAGTCTAACCCCCATATTTTTATTTTATTCATCTACAATAACCTCTTAGTTTGTGTCAAACAAACTAAATATTTTATGCAAAAATCTCCAACTATTAGATCCACATTTTTGTCTCCTAGATGATAATTTTAGGTGTAGATAGTTTTATCAATGAAACTTACATGAGGTTGATTTTATTTTTCCCCACCCAAAAATGGCCATTTTTCAAAATAAAATTTCTCCTATGGGTCAGTTTATTTTCCTATCATATTGGTGGGGTGATAAATTACTCAAATGTATTTTTATCAATAAAAATCAAACACCTAATTTTTAATCACTTATAAATTATTTATAAATCATCTATAAACTATTTCTTTGATAACATATACCATATTCTTCTTAAATTGTGAATAAGTTACTAGGAACAATCATCAACCAAGTTTGAAGCACACCTAGCCAAGTCAAGAGTGAATACTTATAATTATAGAATCCCATATTATAGGTGCATTCATATAGAAAAGGAGCACAATTTCACATTCACATTAAGGGGAAGAAATACATGTGGCTTTACTTCCTTCTTCAGAGTATTGGATATATAGGAAATGGTCAATCATCAAAGGGAGTTATGTGGGATATCTCAACCCATTACATTTACAAAGTTTTTATAAGTTTTTTTCCCTTCACAAGTGGGCCCAAAGTTTCATGGAGAAGGATATTAATTTTTTTTAAGTTTCACATAAACTCAGGTATCAATATTTCACACAAACAAAGTTATTACAAGTACGCATAGATGACTATATAGTTAGATTTAAAATCACCTATAACAATAACATCCACCTTAGTGAGTAACTTTGATGGACTATCCCCATCCTAATGTTAATGACCCTACACACAAAAATATTTATTTCTAGATTTGAGTGACTATCATCCCTAATTCAAGACCATTTCCACTATCATTTAGTGAATAAAAAAATCTAAATATCTTGATCTTTTTAGTAATTTATATATTTATCACATCCCACTTGTTAAATCAAATTAAATATTTTACTTTTAGATTCATGCTTTATTTTTATAATTTACAATCTAAATTAAAATCATGTTTATATCTTAATTAGGGTTTTAAAATTAAAATTAGGGTTAAAAATATTGGTGAACTATAGTATTGTTTGAACCATGATAAACCCTAGGGTTTCCTTAGGGTTTAATCTTAGGATTTTCATAGGGATTCAAATTTATATCTAGATTTTTTTTAGCCTTGGTATTTTATTTTCTCTCATATCATAAAATACACATAGCCATAATTATTGAATGTAACTTATATTCTTTTTACTCAAACCATGATTTTAATAATTTCATATTATTCTACTTTGATATATGAAATTTTGACCAACCATGTAATTAAATGGATTAAATACAAGTACAATTATAGACTTAAAATTAATTGTGTAAAATCTAATCATAATTTACAATATTTAATTATTTAATTTTATATAGTAATTAATAGATGAAAATTAGCATGCATGACTCATCTTGTTCCTCTCCCTATATTTCAAGTTATTAATAGTTACCATCCTACCCATTATATTCTCCCTCTACTTATACTAAATTTAGTAGTCCATAGAGTTACAACACAAATGGATAAGGTGATACATCCTATATTACAAACTAATAGGCATCCATAGGTTCCTCCTCAACCCCCTCCACTCTCCATAAATAAAACCAAAGAATATGACATCCGTGATCAATTAAAAAAATAAGCATATAAAAAATTCTTTATCAAAATTACTTCAAATGATACTTATTTATAAATATATCCTTTATGTGGAATTACATGATTCAATTTTACCAGGTGATTATAAACCACATTATTTTTCCTCTATCATTAATACACTATGATGTATGGATGAAAAAAATCCCTATTCAAAAATAGTATCTACCCCCTAAGCACATTATAAATCAACATCTCCCATTGATTATTCAAGTGCAAGTGAAAAATAAGGTAGTCAAAAGAGTATTGTTGATAAATATATCAAGATTAAATATTTATGATATCTCTTTATATTTACTTCATATTAAATAAAAATATATTAATTTACTTAGATATGCAAATTCTTTGATTTGAAAATGTCTCATGAAAAGTACTAAGATAAACTATATTGGGTATAATTGTGGGTCCAAAAATAATACCTATAGTTTTCCAAGTTATCCCTAATGACATCAACTAAAATATATTGTTTTGGATACCATCCACTCATGTTATAAATGTTTTACCTTTTATGATCTAAGAGGATCTAAGTCATAAATATTACCATGGTTCATTATGTTACATGTTCAACCTTGCACTGACATCCACAACAATAGTAGTAGGTTCCTCACTAACATTCTAATTTTTAAGATTTAATTATAATTTCACACTACCACACAACTGCCATAGTGTCATTAGTGTGGAATTGGGATTATCAATAATTATAACTATTTATGTGACCACATTCTTGGGTTATGAAGAAAATTTTAGTATCTCTTATAAAACTTTAATTGATGCTTATATAGGTTCCCAGTTGTACACCTCATACACTCAACTTTGCACACTTGAGATATAATAATAAGAAATTATAGAAAACTTACTAGTATGTCATTGTATCTAGGGAAGGCTTTGGCATCAAAATTAGACTGATTGCAAAAAATGACTGAGAGGTACCTACAAAGAATATGGTTAGATCCTTGATTCTTTTGGCTCTACCTGAACCAAGGTGAGAGGACCTATGGGGTAGCTTGCTCACATGGAGGGATTGTGAAATTTAATCTCTATGGGGATTATCAATACAAAGATACACAAATCCAAATAAAATACAACCAAACTTGCTCACTCCACCCAAGAAGGGTTGTCACATAGAATGATTAAATGTTTTAGACTAGATATAAGCTACTAAAGATAGATATGAATTTGATTCAAACCTTCATTTGAAAGAATATTCAACAACATAGGGGATAAATAAAAGATTATAATGCTAGCCTTTAAAGCAAAAAACATAGACACATATTAAATATATAATATTTATTCATCTATAGGCAAATAACACTTAATATATGCAAAGGGCATGTTATATTCAGGGTAGGACAAGGTAAGACAAGGTGATAGTTATAAAAAGGGGAGGGAGGTGCAATGGAGGTCTTTAGTCAGCAGCGATTATTTCAATCATTCATGACATCATTTATGACAAAGATATAAAAACTTAAATTAAAGCTAATGTAAATACTAAGAGTGATTTGAATTTTCCCATTGAATCCATAAACCTAGGGTTCCCTAATAAGTTATTCAAAAATATATTTATAAATATAACATATAAATTGATTTATAACCTAGCTCTAATCCCAAGAGACAACTTGTAATGAGTAGGTAATTAGATTTCCTATCAATAATATTTGTAAAACATATTATTTCACTTCACCAATAGAAAATATTAGATAACCACATGCATTGTCATTAACTCTGTAATAAAATATTACATAGATCAATGTTTCAAATTACTACCATGGGGATAAGTATGGTGGATTTTCTCCATATTAGATAGGGGAGACATATAAAAATGCTCTTAGATATTGCTAATGGTTTTACATATATAACCACTTTAGCAAGAGAGACAAAACACTCATAGTAGTGATCCCTAAATGTGGAAGAGCCTATACTAAGGAAGACACAGACCAACACAATGACCAACACAATGGCTAGCCAACTACTTAAATATAAGACAAGCCTTATATTTATACATTTTTTACCCTTATTGATTTTATAACTATGGGTTAAAATTAACAAAAGTTACATAACAAAATTTCAAGTCCCAATAAGATGCTCTTAGGTAGAAAATATTCCATGCCATGCCTGAGATCTTCATCTATTTATAAGAAAAGAATCATTACTCTAACTACTTATATAATGAATGATGGAGATTTACAACAAACTCTTTGATTTCATGGCTAGAAATAACTACATTCAATACAAAAGGATAAATTTTTTGGTTAAGGGCTAAACAAACTTTGTTACCATGTGAAACTTCCTAGAGATGTCAATGAATAGTTACCTACATAGCTAGAACCTCCTAGACAACTACCTTTATTTTTTGTGCATGCTATGGAATAACCTATTCTTGTAATTATGGATTTGGGAATGATTCATTTATGACATGAAATAAAAAATTATCTATGATCATGATTGGAAATATTAACTATAAAATGATAGTTAGACATTATTTTACACTTAAAAGCATTTCCATGTCCATGAAAGAACTGCTAATTTTATATTTTAAACAAAATATTACCACATAATAACATTTGAAACACCACATCAGATCCAACTAGGCATTTTTGGGTCTAAGAGTGACTAATTTGATTGATTATCTCTAATCTAGACACTTATCGCTTCCTCATGTAATTTGAGCCTTTTAAAAAATCCACCTTGGCTTACATCATTAGATCATCCTTTCTCAAGTAAACACAAGCCATATATCTTGCATGAGATGCTTGATTTCTAATTTTTAGCATGAAACCATGCTACTTATCATTTTTGCATTTACTCATATTGTCCTTGACTTCACAACATGAGCCACACACTGTCAGATCTAGCTAGGACAAGTAAACATGCTCCATTAGATCATGATAAAAAGGGTGGAGCATTATTAGCTACCTATATGTCTTGTATTGAAATGGTTCCACTTTGTAGCTTTATAGGGTCTCTACATCCTACTCTATTAGTCATTTTAGGCTAACATTCTCTTGCCAAGTGGTGGTCCTGCATTCACTATATGCTTTATTGAAATGTTTTGACTGAATATGTATCATAGATTAGATTGTGTACACTTGAATACATACCATATATCACTATAAATGTGATCAATATTTAAATCATGCCCCATGATCTAGATAATTATCATGCTTAGACTTATCTTAGGTTTCTTTAACTATTTAACTTTGATCATACACTATCAAATCATCCTACTACATATAAATTTTTATCATTGGATTTTCCTCTATTTGAAAATAAAAGGATAATTCATGGGATCTAAAATTGATGCTCACATGATCATCATAAAACATTTGAATCCTAATGACTAGTCTCTATGGCTTAAAGTTGATGTATGTATGCCCGTTAAAAGATGTCTATGAGACAATCATACCTACAATTCAGAAATTTATTCAAGGAATTTATTCCATGGTAATTTGGTCTAAGTTTTTATCTTCAGCATTCCTACTTTCATTGACCCTTTGGTCTTCAAAAGAATTTTCTCACGCCTTCTATTTTTGACTTCTCTATTTTCATCTTTTCTTTATCCTCAACACTTTTGATTTGGGATTTTCTTTGACAAAATTATCCTATAATAATTATCTTAGGCATCTTGTCAAGACAATTATCTTAGATAAAATATTTGAGATAATTTGCCTGAATGATTTAACTTCACACTTTTCCTACAAGAATTGAGCTTTATTAAACCTTTTTTATAGGCAAGGTGCCTAAAAGAATTTATCCTTCAGATTATTTCCTTCATTGGAAAAATTATTTTGGACATTTTATCCAAAATAATTTCCCCAAAAAAATTGGTCTTTTACACTTTCACCAAAGGAATTAAAACTTTACACTTTTTCCCAAAGGAATTGGACATTTGCACTTTTTGTCTTTGTCAAGACAATTATTTTGGAAATTTTATCTAAAATAATTTCCCTGTAGAAATTAAAATTGGTATTTTTCCCAATAAAATGCAATTATTTAGACTTTTTTTATGGGAAAAATACTCAAATAAAATAGGACTTCTGCTCCATATCAAATTTGTCAAAAATACCCCTCAGGCTTTCAAACATTCCCTTCAGGCTCTTTGAAAGTACCTTTCAAAAATTTTGTCAAGGGCACTTACCCTACAAAATTTCCCTTCAACCTTTTGGAATAGCCCTTAGATCTCTTGAAAGTGCCTTTTTGAATTTATGAAAGTGTCCTCTGAATATTTAAAAGTGCCCTTCAAGAATTTTGCAAGGGTAAAATTCATGAAGGAAATTACCCTTTGGAAATTTTGCAAAGGCAAAATGAACCTTATGTAAGTGTCCTAGAATTTTTCAAGGGTAAAATGCTTGAAGGAAATGATACTTCAAAAATTTTGTACAGGAAAAATGACCCTTCAGACTATTTCTAGATGCTTTGGCCAAAATAAATAAGTCCTTACAATTATTTTAGACTTTTTATGTGAGAAAAATGCCTAAAGGGTAAGTATCCTTCATACTTTTTACCATGAAAAAAGTCCAAAATAAATACGGCTTTGCACCTTTTCCAAAACAAAGAATTTTTTTTGAGCTTTTTATGCAGGGGCAAGTGCCCTTTAGACCTTTTGTTGTAGACAAAAAGTTCAAAACAAATGACCCTTCAAAACTTTTGTTAAACACTTAGCCCAATACAAAATAAAAAGTTCAAAGTCTTATTTCCATTAGACATTGTGTCTATGAAAAAATCCCAACAAAAAGTTTTAAGGGAAAGACACATTCACCTAGAAAAGATCAAATTAGGACTTAGTCAAATTTTACATGAACTTGATCTTCCAAAGGAACACTTGGAGATGGAATTTGGGATAAGGACATAGTCATTTATAATTAACAAGGGTCCAATTGCTTCAGTTCAATTTTTGGCATTAACATTGGCTCTCAACCAAGGATGCATACTCCTTAAGGGTGTGTAAAGAACCATAGAACATAATATCATGTGCCAATCCATTGGGCTATAGAGTTAAGACATAACACATTTTAATAAACATTCATAAAGGCTCTTAAAAACATAGAAAAATTACAAGAACAAATCAAGAGGATCTGTAAATGAAGAAACAATAGAAACACAAGAGGAAAATCTATAAACAAATCCTAAAGTAGAGAGGCAACAAAGTAATAGAAGGACAAATAAATAAAACACTATAAAATATGGTACATAATTTGAACTTAGTCGATCAAATGCTTCAAATATTTTCCATTAATTGGTGGCTCTAGAATCCTACCATCCTTTGATCTCTTTAACTTCTCTATCATCTTGGTGACCAAGATGAGTTAAACCTATCTTTGAACTTGCCTAAAGGTACTTATGATAGGTTGTAATAGGATGACACATTGAAGCAAATCCTCTCTACATTGTCTCAAATCTAGATAAGACCAAGCCAAAAGAACTAGGTACCTTTATAGTAGCTATAAATATACTTTATTTTTAGCTATAATTATATGAGTAACAAGCAAGAGTACATCAAGATCAATAATTTAATTTGTGCACTCAAAGTACTAATTGAAGGAAAACTAAAAGAATTCATCTTCAAAGGCATAGAAGATAACCCCACCTTCACTAAATGTCATTCTCCAAATAGCATCTCCATTATCAAACCTAGTCTCAAGAACAATTGGTTACTCATCAATGTCAAAACTCCCAATGGAATCACCCATTTTTACATTCATGTTGAGCACTTATTTCAAAGCATACTCTAGATGTTCAATTGCATCATGATTAGGTAGCTCATATGCTTGTGTTATACTATCATCATAAGAAAACTCATATATTAGGAATATCTTAACTCCACTCCAAATGGATTAGTAGTTGTATAAAACTTCATTTACATAGAGGAAGAAAACTTACCTGGGGAGTCTTGATAATTAAACATAAAGATCTCATATCTGGGTGATGCATATTCAGGTTCATTTGAATATTCATCACTTGGTCCAGTAGTATCACATGGGGGATATGGGAGGAAGCACTTGTCACACTAATCAATTTCAAGATAAAAATCCATATAATTTACTTTGGCATTTAATAGATCAAACACTTACATTCTAGCATCCAAAATTTTCTCCTTCATCTTTGATGTAAACATAATGGTGAGACAAGGTTCTATTAAGTCACCTTTGAAGGATGATCTCAATCCTTCCAACTTTACAAGAAATAGTAATAATAATCAAAGTTGAAATGAATATATTCAAAATAGGCATTGATCTTCCTTGAAACCAAAAAATAAAGTTAGATTTGCCACTAAAATCAAAATTCTAGAATATAATAGTTAATAAACCATTGTGATACATGCTAAGAATAAACTTTCTAAAGCTTAATGAGATAAAAAGAAAAGACACTAAAATTTTAAAAATAATGTTAAAAAGGGATAATACACCTTCAAACATGTAATATTTTTATCTCTTTTCAATAAATTCAACATAAGTCAATTATCAAGCCTCAAGAACTCCTGGCACATCACCAATAGAGTGATGTAATGTTGACGGCCAAGATAGTCTGACTATAGCAACTAACAAGTAGAGAACCTTAAAATTTGAAATAATTATAGTTTTATCTCTCTATAAGAGTCCCTAACAACATAAGATTCATGGGTGTCTTTATTCTCCCTGGTAATGGTGCCAAAAAAGTGTTGGTTCCTAGTTGTACACCTCGTACACTCAACATTACACACTTGAGAGATAATGAAAAGAAATGATGGAAAACCCACTAGTATGTCATTATATCTAGGGAAAGGTTTTTCTTAAATATTAGATCAAATGAAAAAAATTACTAAGTGGCACCTATAGATGGTATGGTCAGAAAATAACACTTAAGATATGCAAAGGGCATGTTATATAGAGGGTAAGACAGGGTAGGACAAGGTGATGGTTATAAAAAAGGGAGGGTGGTGTGATGGAATTATTCAATTAGTATGGATTATTTAAATCATTCATGACATAATTTATGAAAAATATGTAAAAAAACTTAAATTAAAGCTAATGGAACTACTAGGAGTGATTTGCCTTTTCCCATTGAATCTATAAACCTAGGGTGCCCTAACAAGTTATTCAGCAACATATTTCCAAATATAATGCAAAAATGGATTTATAACCTAGCTCTAAGCTGAAGATGACAACCAATAATGAGTATGGAATAACATTTTATATAAATAAAATTATAAAAAATATTAATACACTTCATCAATATAAAATAATAGAGAACCACATGCATTCTAATTAACTTTGCAAGAAAATATTACATACATCAACATTTCAAAATGTTGCCATGGGGACAAACATGGTGGATTTTCTCCATGTTGGATAGGGGAGACATATAGAGATTCTCTCAAATCTTTTTAATGTATGTAAAAATACAAACACCTTAACAAGAGAGACAAAACACACACAACAATGATCCTTAAATGTGGAAGAGCCTATACTAAGGAGGACATAGACCAACACAATGACCAACATAATAGCCAACCAACCCATCAAATAAAATACAAGCCTTATATTTATACATTTTTTACCTTTCTTTATTTTATAACTATGGGTTGCAATTTGAAAAAAAATCATAACAAACTTTCAAGTCCCACCAAGATGCTCCTAGCTAGAAAATACTCTATACCATACTTGAGATCTTAATCATTTTACAAGAAAAGAATCATTACTCTAACTAACTCTTTAATGAATGATGGATATTTGAAAAAAAAAATTGATTTCATGGCTATAAATATCTTCATTCAAGATATAAGGAGCAAATTTAGGGTCAAGGGCCAAACAAATTATGTTACCATGTGCAACTACCTAGAAATGTTGGTGAATGGTTTCTTGCATAATTAAAACCTCCTGGAAAACTACCTTTCTTTTTTTTACATGCCATGGAATAACCTATTATTTTATTGATGTATTTGTGAATGATTTGGTTTTGGCATGAAATATAAAATGATCCATGATCATGATTGGAAATATTTTCTCTAGAATGGTAGTTAAACATTCTTCTATGCTTTGAATCATTACCACGTCAATGAAAAAACCATAAATTTTAGATTTTAAACCAAATCTTGCCACATATTGACATTTAGCATGCCACATCAGATCCAAATTGTAATTTATTTGGCTTACTAGTGACTAAGTCTATTGATTTTTTCTAATCTGGACACTTGTCACTTCCTCATGCAATATAAGCCTTTTAAAAAATCCACCTTGGCTCGCATCATTGGATCCTCCTTTCCTAAGGCAATGAAATCCATCGATATTACATGAAATTTTTGATTTCTAATTTTTGTTATATAGCCATGCCACTTTTCATTTTTGCATTTTCTCATATGGTCCTTGACTTTTTAACATTATCCATACACTATCAGATTTATCTAGGATAAGCAAATGTGCTTTGTCAGATCATGATTTGAGGGGTGGATCATTATTGGTTATCTATATATCTTGTACCAAAATGTTTTCCTTTGGCATATCTACATGTTTTTTCATCTTTTTATATTAATCTTATCAGGGTAATATGCACTTTCTAAGTGGTAGTCCCACATTCATTATGTGCTTTGTTGAAAAGTCTTGATTGAATATGAACTGTAGATTAGATTGTGTACACTTAAATGCATACTATAAATCTCCAAAAATGTGCTTGATCTTTAAATCATGACCCATAATCTTGACACTTATGATGCTTCTACTTGTCCTGGGTTCCTTTGACTATTCAAATTTGATCATGCACTGTCAGATCATCCTACTCCACACAAATGCATGTAATTGGATCTATCTCTATTTAAAAACAAATGGATACTTAATGGGGTATAAAATTTATGTTCACATGACCATCCTAGAACATTTAAATCCCAATAGCTAGTTCTTATATATTGAATTTGATGTCTGTGTGCCCATCAAAAGATGTTTATGAGACCATCATACCTATAATTTGGAAATTTATTCATGAACTTTATTCCATGACAACTTGGTCTAAGTTTTTATCGTTGGTATTCCTACTTTCATCATCACTTTAGTCTTTGGAATAATTTTCTCGATCCTTTTATCTTTAGCTTCTCTATCTTCAAATTTTATTTATCCTTAGCACTTTTACTTTGGGATTTTCTTTAGCACAATTATCATGTAATAGTTATTTCAAGCATTCTATTAAGACAATTATCTTGGATAAAATATCTGAGACAATTTCCCTAAAGGATTTGACTTCACACTTTTCTTGCAAGAATTGAGCTTTATTAGATCTTTTATATGGGCAAGGTGCCTAAAAGGATTTGGCCTTTATATTTTCACCTTCATTAAAATAATTATTTAGGACATTTTATCTGAAACAATTTCCTTGAAGAAATTTGTCTTTTGCACTTTTGTTGAAGGAATTAGACCTTTGCACTTTTTGTTGAAGGAATTAGACCGTTAAACCTTTTCTCTTTGTCAAGATAATTATTTCAAACATTTTGTCTGAAACAATTTCCCCATAGAAATTGAACTTGGTATTTTTCTTGAAGAAATACAATTCTTTTGGACTTTTTGTACATGAAAAATGACCAAAGGAAATAGGACTTCTGCTCTATAGCAACTTTGCTGAAAGTACCCCTTGAGATTTTGAATATACCTTTCAAGATTTATTAAAGTACCTTTTGGAAGTTTTGTGAAGGGCATTTTCCCTACATAATTTCCCTTTGACCTTTTGGAATGGCCTTTAAATATCTTGAAAGTGCCTTTCAAACTTTTTGAAATTGTCATTCAAATATTCTAAAAGTCCCCTTCAATAATTTTGCAAGGGAAAAATGCCTAAAGGAAACGACCCTTAAAAAATATTGTAAAGGTAAAATGACCCTTCTATAAGTGTCCTTCTATAAATTTTCAAGGGAAAAATGCCCAAAGTAAATGACCCTTCAAAAATTTTGGAAAGGCAAAATGACCCTTCAAACTATTTGTAGACACTTTGGTTGAAATAAATAAGTCCTTACAATTATTTTGGGCTTTTTGTGTGGGCAAAATGCATGAAGGGTAAGTGCCCTTTAGAATTTTTACCATAGACAAAAAGTTTGAAGCAAATAAGACTTTGGACCTTTTTTAAAACAAAGTATTTTTTTAGTCTTTTGTGTAGGAAAAATGCCTAAAGGGCAAGTTCCCTTTAGAATTTTGTTGTGGATAAAAATTAGAAAATAAATGACCCTTCATATCTTTTGTGAAATACTTATCCCAATACAAAACAAGACATTGAATTCCTTTGAGATTTTTGTAGTGAACAAAATGTCTAATAGAAATATGTCTTCAGACCTTTTGTCTGAGATAAAAGGCCTAAAGACATATTTCCATTGTACATTGCGTTCATGCAAAATGCTTAAAAATGTCTAAGAGAAAGACACATTCACCAAGTAAAGATCAAATTAGGACTTATCCAATTTTTACATGAACTTGACCTTCCAAAGGAACACTTGGAGATAGAATTTAGGCTAAGGACATAGTCATTTACACTTGACAAGGGCCCAATTGATTCAATGTAATTTTGGGCACTAATAGCTTCATCTCCCTCCATTATATAATAATGTACACTTCTATTATTTTTAGGTTACACATAAATGTAAACAAAAATGTTGTTAGGAATTACATAGACACAATACATTTGATCTCTTATATATTTTATATAACTTATCATAATAAAACTTTTCTATTAATATTATACATTTGTTTTTCATATCCTTATTTTATTTCTTTGTTCTTTATCACATTGCATTTTCACATTCTATATAATTCATAAATTCAATACCATGCATAACCTTATCAAATTAGTTTATGTAGATTGTCCATTGGGTCTCCTTTTGGGCCTCATATCAATGATATCATATCCTACACACTTCATATCACTTATTAGTGGCATCATTGTGTATGTAAAATTTATCTATGTTTATACTCCCACACCAACAAGGTCTGGAATACATGGATTTAGGGCTTGAAAATCATGATTATTCATTGTAACCTCATTTAATTATTTAAATGGGAGACAAATATTTAATGACACTAACTTAATAATTTTTTTATAATAGAGCTTGCTTAAAAAATATAATGGGAAGACTTGGAATAACTTCATACACATGAATGACCAAGTATCATTGATCATTTATCACCACATCTCAAGCAACAAACCCTTCTAAAACATCTCATTATCATTTTTTTGGGTTAAGACACCATATAAGGTTCAATTCAATTCAAGACATACCTATGTTTAAAGTGAAAATATATGTAGATTCTCTAAATAATTTTCTTATCCTAATCTAATCATATTATGTGATTAACTAATTCTTTGATCATGAAAATATTACATTTTATCTTCTAAAAGTTTATTCATTATTATATAAGTGGTGGGAAAATTAATGAACTTCACATCAAAATAATGAAAATGAAGCTAACTTAGACACATGGGATGGTTTTTTATAAGCACTCAAATAAACCTATTACCTTGTTGGAAACTATGATTATAAGTACATCAAGTTCTCTCAGTTACATGAAAGCAAAGAACAATTTATGGAACAATACATAGATAATTTTCATACTTTGGTATCTAATGTCAAGATTCAATATTCAGATTAAACCTTGTTTTTAATTATAGGCTAGACTTGAGACTATGTATCCAATAAGATATGAAATTATTATATATATCCTCAGTTGGATAATCCTATATATTTTATTTCAAGTTTAAATAAAATGAAAATTCCAAGACCAAGATATAATATTTGAATTCTTAGACTAAGTAACAATCTAAATCTTCCAATCAAAATTATAAACCATGAAACAGTTACAAAAATCCTCCATAAAAGAAATAGCAATCATCAAATAACTAGAACAAGTAGTCCAAGACTAATAAGTGGTGCTCAGTTCATAACTTTAGTAATCATTCAAATGAATAGTTTCATCCTAGGAATACCCTACTTGCATAGCTAAAATTATAATTTACAATATTGACATCCTTGGAGATAAGTAAGTAGATCATATATTATAAACTTAGTTCCATGTCACTATGATAAACATATATACTACCTCTAAAAAAATAGACAAAGGAAAAATAATGTTCCTTTCTCAAATATGGATGAAATCTCAACCAATACACTTCATCATTGATAAGGTAAGTCATAAGAACTTTATTTATAAAATAATTCACAAATTGAAATTGTCATTCACACCTCACCCAACATATTCTATTGTATGGTTTGGTACATCATCAAAGAAAAATGTCACTAAGTAATGTCAATTGGTTTATAAAATCAAGATTTTTCATGATACAATCCTTTGTGAATTCACTCAATTATAAGTATGTTATTTTTAATTGGTTAACCATATAATTAAAAATTACATGATGTCTATTATGAAAATATCAAAAAAAAATCGTATATGTTGGTGATAATAGATACCACATAGCAAAAGTAGTCCCTAAGCTATCACTTAGTAAAGTCAAGCAGTGTAAGAAACAAGTCACATATAGTAATAATTTTGTGATTGTGATGAGAATATATGAATTTAATAACATATTTGAATCAATAATATGTATTGTAGTTTCTCCAACATTAGTATCATAAACCTCAGATTTGAACTACAAGTTTGAATAATACAAGGATATTTTTTAGCCTCCAAAGGAAGTTCCTACACACTATGTGTTGAAGTAAACTATCAATTTAATATTTATACTACACAATTTTAGTGATTATCTATACAATTAATTAGTTATATAGAACAAATAAAGTAAGTGATAGATATATGAACTCATGGATAAAGGAAACATTAGGCCTTGATCATTACCTTGTGGTAACCCAATTATGCTTATGCCAGATAAATATAACATATGCTGGTTGTGCATTGATTATAGATATCTTAAAACTATCACATTGAATAATTGTTACCTTCTTTCAAGGATTGAATACTTGATGGACTAGATTCACTATGTAAAATACTTCACTAAAATTGATCCTAAGTCTATGTATCATTTGATTCTTTTTGAGTCTATATATGTATGGAATACAAACTTCAGGTCCAAATAAGGTATGTTTGAATAACTATTAATTCCCTTCAGTTTGATTAATGCACTAGCTAAAATCATGTAGATGATGATTAACATTCTCAATCCATACACTACTTCATTTATCATAGTCTACTTTGACAACATCCTAATATTCAACAAAACATGGGATAAACATTTACACCATCTAGAGAAAGTACATGACACTTTTTAGAAACATAATTTCTATGCAAACATGGATAAATATTCAGTTTATATATGAGATATATAGTATCCATGATACATAGTAGATACATAAGGAATACATGTGGACCCATCAAAGAATTAAGTCATCTAAGAATGGACACAACCAAATATTATCACATAGCTTCACAACTTATTGGGATTATAAAATTTCTATAGGATATTTTTACTTTATTTCTCTCATGTGACTTGGCCTTAAAACCAAATTACCAAAGGTGGTTCTAAATTAAAGTTCATCTAGGTAGACACATAATACAAATCATTTAAAGAATTGAAATTTAGACTCTATTTTTCACTAATACTTATGATACTATATCTTTAGTATCATTTTGAGATTGATACAAATGCCTTTGAAATTTTACTTAAAGTTTTCCTCACTCAATATGGTCACTCAGTTTATTACTATAGTGAAACAATCACCATATTGGTAGTGATGTACGCAAACTATGATCATGATATTTATGTTATTGTTAAATAATGTAAGCATTGGAGTAATTAGATATTTGGTAAGGATATTTTTATCTACATAAACCACAATGATCTTTAGTTCTTGTAGATTTATAATAGGTTACAAAAAGTGTGGCATATAAAATGATCTTCTTACCTTCAGTGGTTTGATTTGAACATTGACCATAAGAATAAAAGTTTTAACCCAATTGCATATTATTTAATCCACCTAATGGATCAAGATATCTTTTACATATTTTATGCATGTGGATGTTAAGTTAACATGTGGTCATAATTGTATCCATATAACATGGATTTTTCATATATCTATCAAAACTTTATTTGTGGTAATTTGCTTCCAAATTTATAATTGAAATATGGATTCCTATATCCCCTTGGGAAATTTTACATTATACATGAACTAGAGAGATATAATATAATATGGGTAGATGATTTTATAAAAATTTCATGGTGTTTGGAGTTAAAAATACTCTTTCAGTGTTGAAAAAGTAGTTCTTATAGCCACATCTCATGTATGATGTACCCAAATAAAATGTATTCTACTACATGTACAATTGCCAAGATCGTTAACAAGAAATAAGTTTTTTACACAAATTTTTCAATTATAATGAGACCATGGGAATAAAATTAAATATATTTTATCTCATGATACCCTACTACCAAGCATGGTAATGAATGTTTAAGTAGTAGTTGATATATTCTCAAATATGGCAGTTCTCATACCTTGTAAGAAAGTAATATCAACTCTATAGATATATTAATTGTGATCCTAATCATTTTTAATCTAACTTATAATCCAATAAGCCATATTATCTTAGAGATATATAATTTTTTTTATAAATTTCAAGAATTTTTTTTGGTTTATGTTAGACATAAGGTTGAACAAATCTACCACCTTTAATGCACAAACTGATGGATAGACAAAATTAGTAAAAAGGATGATAGTGAATATTAAGAAAGTGTAAAATTTAATTAATAAAAACATATGGAATTAAATATTACCTTTCATTCAAAAAAACTACAATGGAACTTTTCACATATCTACCACACATATCTTTCTTTAGGTTTATTTGTATTTCCAATATTTCACATCCCTTCATGTAGCTTGCCATTATCTACCATCAATAATAAAAAATAATTTATCTCAAATATAATTTGAAAAAATATTCAATTCATTGAGCAAATTCAACACATTCAATATCAACTAAAAATAATTATACATTAGGCTAATGCAAAATACAAGCATTGCCATAAAAAACATTAGACAACACATACCTTCCACATTATTGATCAAGTATGGCTACACATGTAGAAGTAAATACTAATAGGACTTTACTAAAATATTTTACCACTTTTTTTAATCCATATACCATCACCAATCAAGTATAAGAGAATTATTTAGAGACCAATCTTGCATGATACTTTGGGTTTCATCTAGTCTTTAACTTTGAACTCTTGTGCAATTAATTTTCACCCATGTTAGATACTTTAGATACTAAAGTGACTATATAGTATATAGATATCAATACATATTATAGAATTATACTATAATCAAATCAATTCATTAATTATTAGGTCAAGTGGACACATTGATAATATATTCCTCTCATTTTAGATCATCAAATTTGGTCAAGTGTATTCCCAAGAAAAATGGTTTATGTATGTTCATATTGACAAATTTACTTCCACGTATTTATCTTCAAGGAGGGTTGACTAATACAAGAATATATGGGTTATTATATCATTCCAAATTTCATTGTTGTTGCATGTTCACACTTGAACTAACATCCATAACACCGATAGTAGGTTACTCAACTATATGCAAATATTTAATATCAAATTCCACTTTTTTGTTACTATACAACTCTTGTAGATTCAATATTATGGACCTCAGCTCGATAATAAAAATAAAATGGTGAAATCACCACATTATTTAGTTATGAAGTAGTTGTTACCCATTGTTTTAATAGTAAAACCAATATTTCATCTCTCTCCATTGAATAATAATATACACTCCCATTTTTTAGGTTACACATAGAGATATAGAAAAGAATGAAGTTAAGAAGTAATTAGACACTAGACATCTAATCTCTTCGATATTATACATAACTTAGGATAGTAAAACAATGTTATTATATTTATACATTTCTTTGTCATCTCTTTCTTTTCTTTCATTTTTATTTATCATAATTATTTTTCACATTCTTTGTCATTCAAAAATTTATATCTACTCATAACCCTATTAAAAGTGATTAGGTAGGTTATCTATTAGGTCTCTTACTAGGTCCCATATTAGTTTACCTTGTGTTCATGCCTAAAATTTAGTTATCAAGTATGTATATGTACACACACACACACACACACACACACACACACACACACACACACACACACAAAACCTATGGATAATTTTATACATCATATACTACACTCCTCTTAAAAATTCAAGAATAATATTTTAAAAAATGAGGTGTCAATACCAATATCTTCTTAATCCTCACTACTAATATATTTAATCCAATATGGTTTTTTAATCTAAAATATTTAAAAGTTATGTGATTCACATTAAAAGGATTAGGTAATCATACATAAGGCATTATCCATCTTTTCACCACATCCACCCATAAAGGATCCTCAATACATTATATGAAAAACAATGAATAAGGATGGAGAAACTTCACAAGCTACTATCTATCCACATTTATTCAAATAAAAACTATAATATTTATGATAACTTCTTCATGTATTCACACTATAATTGGTATACCTTGATCTCATTAATTATATATTATAATTTTATAATTTCATTGAATTTTCAAATGATTATTTTCTCTAATAATACTTGGAGAATACTTGGGGTATATGAGGATCTCCTTTCCTTATATCATGAGAAAAAAATTTATGATATAACTAATTTTCATTCATATTTAGTGGATAATAAATATCCTATTATTAATTTCCAATTAGATAGCCTATATACCATCCCTTATACACCATAAATGTAATAAAAAAATATTTTATTAATGACTAAATAATGGAATTTCATTTTGGAAATGATAAAAATCAAAGGCCAGTATTCCTTGTAGCCACATTACAAGAGGATGAAGGTTAATTTTTTAGATAAGTTTTACATGACTAAGAAAATTATTTGTGTGGTATTATTTAGATATTATATGGATTTATCCTATAGTTTCAATATACAACATAGTTTTGTACCCATATGAAAGGCTAATTAAGAAATAAATTACAACTTATTGAATGCAGGGTTTATTCTAAATTTTGATTCTCCCTAATAGGTTTTTAACATAATACTAGTTACAAATCATAATGGAGATATCTAATTTTTATAGAGTATCACTATTTAAATAATATTTATTAAAATATTATTTCCAATTACCAAATATTGACATTTTTTTGACTCTTTAGTAGGGTATGAGATGCTATCATTTACAAAATAATTCTCAAATATGACCAAATCAAGATTAATTTTGAAGGTCAAGAGAAAGTTTTATTTACTACAACAAGGGGATCATTTTTTTATTTGATCATATACTTTCAAATTAAAAACATATTGGGCCCTCACCAAATATCTATTACACATATTTTCCATGATCACAAACATAAAACAATAAAATACTATGTTCCTAATTTACTTATAAAATCTAAACATCTATATAATCATGTTTGAGATATGTGATAGATATTCAAATGTTTATAAAAATATAATATGCATGTAAATACAAATAAATATGTATTAGGGGTATATTATACAAAAACTAATTCATTACATAACATCGCATAGAGGCATAAAATTTGATCTAAATAAGGTTAAAGTTATTGTATAAATGTCACTACTAAAAACATTGAAATAATTAAATTGTCTATAAAGAATAAATCAATCTATCAAAAAAAATTATGGATTTGTTAGTTTATAAAATATAACCTTTGACATGCTTATTAATGAATTATATCAAATTTTAATGGCATACAAATTCTCTAAATAGATTTGATTCCATAAATGAATATCTTCTCAATCCACCTATTCTTATGCCTCCAACACTAGACATGACTTTTCTATTATATATATATATATATATATATATATATATATATATATATATATATATTACATGGATAAAAAATTAAGGGATTTATTGGAAAAACATGATGATGATCACAAGAAATGTGTAGTTTATTACATCAAACACATATTTTAGACTAAGAAATAAACTAAAATATTATAGGAAAATTATGTTTAATCCTTATCAATGCTACACATTAAAATTTGACATTATATGCTTAACAACAATACAAAAATTATTAAAGAAGTGGAACAAATTAAATTTATTATGTCAAAATAACACTTAATTGGGTTTATAACTAAATGGGTAATGTTATTCATGGATTTTTATTTAAAATTTATATCTCAAAATTAATTAAAGGACAAGTAATCATTAATTAGTTAACTACAGTTTCATTAATAGATGCATTAACAATCAACGCTGATTTTCTTGATGAATTTAATTCATATGACACTAATGGTGATACTTAGATAATATATTTTGATTTATATAAATATGACATAGGTTATATCACCAATATAGCTTTCATTACTCCTTAAGTTTAGTTGATGCCATTTTCATATCACCTGGGATTTCCTTGTAAAAATAATATATCATAATATGAGGCATTAATACTCAGATTATGTATAACATACACATTAAAATTAAAAATGCTATCGATATATGTATATTATAATCTGGTTGCTAATCAAATTCTATAAATTTATCAAACAAAAGAATAAATATTTATCTCATACAAGGAAATGGTATATAAATTAAAGAGTCACTTTGATACTTTGTCAATAGAAATCATACCTCATAAATATAACCAACATTTTATGTCATGGATATTAAAATTATATGACTCTCATTGAAATCAATTACTATATTAAATTATTTCCATACATAAATTACAATTCCCATCAGTTACTAGATGTTTTTATAAATACTATGAGTTACTTGCAACACAATACATTTAGAATGGTATAGCTACATACATAATTATTTATATAAAAACACTAATATGAAAAATGGTATATGTAATGACAAACACACATTACAATATAAATCAATGTGTAATTTTTTAATTATAATATATTTTCTTAAAAGGTCATTTGATGAATAACTCCTATGATGTCTTACCTATGAGGAAGCTAAGATAGATTTATTTGAGGTATACAACACTGAATGTGGAGGGAATTTTATTATAAAATATATTTTGTATACCTTTCTATACAAGGTTAATAGTATATTAAAATGGAACAAAAATGCAAATAACATACAAAATATTCCCATGATATCCAAAACATAATAACCTTAATAAAAACCCATCACAACAACTACAACCTATTTTTCACCATGAAATTTATCCATATGGAGCTTAAAATTGGTTGGAAAGATAAATATAAAATCATCATAAGAATTCAAGTTCATTATTACATCTACAAAATATTTCAAAAAATTGGTAATGGTCAATCAACTACAATAAAAGATATATGTAAATTCCTCATGATAAATATCATTTCATAATTTGGGATACCATCACTTATTGTAATAGATAATAGATCATATTTAAAAATAGAATAGTGAAGATATTATATCCTAAATTCAATATTATTTAAACTTTATATACTTTATATCACCCATACGTAAATGGAAAAGTAGAGGCAAAAAATGAAACATTTCTAAAAATAAGAAGAAAGACAGTTGTAAAACAAGGTGAATATTTGCATACTTAGATTATTCATGCATTTTGGTCATACCGTATAAGTGTTCATACACAACCAAAATATCCACCTCATTTTATTTTTATAGAATATAATAATTTTTAACTTTAGATATAGAGATAATATCTTTGTGTGTCACCTTAAGTGACATTATCAAGGATAATGAATATTGATAAAAATAATTTCATGAATTAGAAATCATCGATTACGGTCAAATAAAGGATATTAAACATATTAAATTTTATCTATATATTACCAAAAGAACATATGTAAAAATAGTTGAATCCATGAATTTTAAATCAAGTACTTATTATTAAAATAAAATAAAATGTAAATAAGGAAATCTAAAGAAATTCAAGCCAAAATTGTTGGGCCCATTTGTGATTACAAATAAAGTAGGAACTTGAGCCTATTGTTTGGATACAATATAAGAGAAACCCATGAATAAACATATGAACATCATGAACTTACACTAATACAACATATTTGAATAGAAAAAAATATATATAATTAAAAAATATAGAAACATTCAAAAAAATAAAAAAATAGGGCTTAAGCATGAAATGATGACTAGTTACAATATTTACATGTGTTATTTATGACATGTTTGGTATATGGAATATTATTTTTCATAAACATATTAATTTAAAATTATATGAGTTTTATGTAGGACATGCATATCATACATGGACACATACATTTTAGATTCTCCTATATTGGGTGGTCATGCCAATATTGGGTACATCTTATTACATAGATCACATTATAAAAAGTTATATATTTTTATGACCTTATAACATGTTGAGATATCCATATTTATTATACACTTCTTTATAATTTATCATGCATTACATAACACTACATCGATATGTTACTTTACTGTGATGTGCCATTGACATACATAGATAGTGTAGACTAGTTTTCACTTTTTATATGCTTTATTGATGTTCTTAATTTTGCATGATAGGTTAGTAATTGCTTATCTATTATGTGAAACCCTTGTCCTTTTCTTGTGACATAATTATATCCATTTATTGGGGCCTCTTAAACTCATTTGTTGTGACATATTTATGTCCCTTGATTATGGCCCCTTGGCCTTATTTGTTATAACATATTTATGGCCCTTAGTATGGCCTTTGGATTTATTTTTTTGTGAAAAAATTATGTCCTTTACATATGGCCCTTGTCATTTTATATTGCAACATATTTATTTCCCTTGTTTGTGGCTTTTGGATTTTTTTGTGACATATTTATATCTCTTGGTGTTTTAATATTTTTTTTGTTTTTTCAATGTGGTCTAATTAGCTACTAAAAATAAAGTAAATACAGGGTTTTAAAGATTACCTAGAGATGGAGATTGATTGTGCACCATTGATCAAGCTTGTGGTACCTCCTCTTTGGCTGGGGAGGAATGACCTAAAAATTGCACTAACTCACAAAGAAAATAGATTAATAAAAAGATGAATGGGATACCTGGTAAGAAACTAGACCCAAGAAATGATATGCTTCCTTAGGTGGATGTCAGCCCACAGTTAACATTCAATTTTATAAGTAA
Source organism: Torreya grandis (assembly GCA_037957365.1). Classification (NCBI taxonomy): domain Eukaryota; kingdom Viridiplantae; phylum Streptophyta; class Pinopsida; order Cupressales; family Taxaceae; genus Torreya; species Torreya grandis. The sequence goes on along the minus strand of JARHVA010004718.1, from coordinate 1,411,005 downwards.
ATATGAAATTACAAATATATATATATATATATATATATATATATATATATATATATATATATATATATATATATATATATATGGATAGGATGAAATAGAAAACACCAAAGATATTTAATCTATATCAATATTAATAGGATCAAAGTAATCATCCTAGAATTTTGTAGTTATATCAACATCCCTTATAATTATAACTAACTATTCATTAAAGCTTTCTTGATTGAGTGTAAAAACCATAGTAAAAATACCTAATTCAAATGAAATATCACTTTGATCAATCAAAAAATGTTGTTGGACAATGGGGAGATCAAATATGCTAATAATATCATGCGCTAATCTAGGCAAAGTCATCTACATGTAAAAGATAAATTTTCAAAAAATAGAATGCATATTTTAACAAGTTTTAAGGATTGTGAATCTTATGAAAATAAAATTCAAGGATATTTTAATATTTTATTAGAGATCAATGATGATCTTGTAGGATCAATTTTGATTTAGATGGATCAATGTCAATTCTGAGTAAAATTCTAAACTATGAAAATAGAAGATAATAATGACTTAAAATATTGATAAAATGATAAAAATTGAATGCAAACAATCACATAGAGGTGAAAAAGATTGTAAATTTTAAATTGGAATAAATTAACATGCAATATGAACCTTGTATGGTTGAAAACACGTAGATAAAGGATACCAAAAAAGTAGGCTTAGAAACCTTCAAAATTTCTTTGTAATCTCACAAACAGAAGTTCCATAAGGTATCAAAATGTTGATAAGGTTTGTACACAAGTTCCAAGATGATTCCAATAGAGTTTCAAAGTCCAAAAGTGTCATCCTGAGCCATGGAGGCTTGTTGTATATTTATGGATCAACATTATTCTAGGAAGATTGACATTGATCTCAGAGAATCCATGTTGATTTTCCCAAAATGGGTGAAGTTAATCCTTAACCCATTAAAATAGTTTGCTTACAAGAGTAAAGAATGGTTTTAAATTTGTTTGGTTATTTTAACCATGGGATGGGTTAGTTAGGAGGTTGGATGAGTTTGTTTTTATTTGTGTTTATGAATTTATGAAGATTTTACATTTACCTAGTTTTAAGTTAATTACTATAGTCAAATAGTAATTAGCCCTATTTTACCTAAATGGGTGAGGTAAATGTAATTATTTCAAATAATTATGAATGGGGGCCATTATGTTAGAGATGAAGGATAAACATAATGATGTACCATGTTAATACGTAGGGGTGTATAAAACTAGCATCTACATTTGCCCCTTTTTATGGAGTAATATGCAATAACATGCTATGAGATAAAAACTATAAGGTACCGAATGCCCTAAGTGTATTTTGAGGAGGTATTACCCCTCAAAATGAGTGTCACTAAATGAGATGGAATGGATGATAAGTTTGAAAAAGATATGGAAAGTAAAAATAAATTTGAGTGAGTGGAAATGGACAAGTGAAAGATAGTAAAGGACAATCAAAATTGCAGATGGCACAAGGAAGTTCCAAGGTTACACTTAACAAGATAAAAAGTGATGCAGGTAGTAATTCCCAAAAGACCTAATTGATTAATAAAATGCCATAGCTAAAATAGCTAGGCTTATTAAAAGTGTAGCAAGAGAATAAATGATAGGAATGGTGAACTATAACATATAGTGTGTGTATGGTGTATGTGTTACTTATAGATGAAATTTCTTGAGACAAAATATACCCTTGAGTTCTAGCAATGGCAAGATAATAAAAAAAAGGTTACAGCTTAAGGAGATTAGGGAACTAAAAAAGGGTCAAAATCCTCAAATTTAAAGGGTAAGATGTAATAAAAATTTGATAGTTGTAGAAAAGGCAACAAGATAAGGCTTTGGAACCAAACTTGGAGCATTTAAAATAGTATACAAGTGTAACATCTAAACAAGCCAAGATAATCGACATCGATCCAAAATTATCAACATCATTTCGTAAGAATATACATTGATTAAGGAATCAACATCAATCATGGAAATGGCTATAAATAGGCATCTAACATGGCATAAGTCTCATTTGGTTATTGAGTGAACAAGAAATTAGGAGAAAAAACTTGATGTGTTTCAACCTTTCAAACATAAATGACAGATGATGGAGGCAAGTGAGACTAGATGACGATGATGATTTCACTATAAGGTAGGTATAATGTATTTATGGTGAAATTTATTATTTTTATTTTTGCTTAAGATATTTTGTTTTATTTCTCTTATTTTTCTTTTTTTTAGAAATTTTTGGGAGGGAGGGGGGTTAGGTTAAAAATGTTAGGTCCAAGGGGGGAATTTTCTAGGGGAGGGATTTGATGTCAATCCATTATGATTGATGTGCTTAATGTATATTGAACATGATCCATAAGGATCATCATTGATTTATTGAAATCAACATTGATTCTTAGAGTATCGATGTAAATCAAAAAACTTAGGATTTTGATTAACTAAAAAGATGTTTCTAACAAGCATAAGAGCTATTGATGATGACGGATAGGGTCCCTTCATTCTTAGAGCAGTTTTGGGAGTTTATGGGCAATGAAGATTGGTCCCATTTGGATGTTTTAGGATTTATAGGGATTCACCATTATCATCATGTCTATCGAGACATTGGTATGATAGTGGTTATGCTAGAGTATTGGGATTATACCACTAATACTTTTTAGTTATCAATCGATGAAATGATGATCACCATAGAGGATATCCACTAGATTTTATGATTACTAATTTTGGGATCCCTTAGTTATACTATTGATGAGGTTGGGTGAGTGATGGTGTTAGCATGCTTATATGGTGAGGATGCATTAGACATGAGATTCTTTACTGGGGGGTTCTCATTCCAGCCATTATATGACTAGGACCCTATGGAGAGACTAGTGTCAATGATTATGATGTTGGCATTAACCTACTATGTGCTACCTAATTTTGTAGGAGGGTAAATACCATGGAGTTTTATTGGCATCATAGTAAATATGGTGGAGTTTAGAACTATTTTTTCTTAGGAACCAATACTATGAGGGTAGATATACATAGAGTTATGGAATTGGTGCATTGATAACTAATCGGGGCTTGATATTACACTTATATTAAATTATTGGGAATATGAGCACATTCATGTGATACACCTTATAAGGACCCTATAGATCAGATTTGGAGACATGGTTTACAATGTAGGCTTCTTTCAATGGAAATAAGACCTAGTCATTCCATTTACATATATGATAGTGCATGATCTAGTACACTATAGATAGGTTTTTAGCAGATTATAGATAGGAGATGTTATCTAGAGGCCTTATGTATGCTTTTTAGTGTGGCTTGGTTTAGATGTGGAGATAGGAGATGGTGACTGGGAGATATGGGTACATGGATGATAGATGGATCACATTGAGCTATTTTATTCTGATAGGGTCTATCATTAGTTTAGATTAGTACAAGATATTCCATTAGCCCCATGCTTGTATAGGTGGGATGATACATAGCTAGACTACCTTGCCCCTGATACTATAGTGGTTTTGAGGTGGACATAGGAGGATCCTATGGATATTGACCTAGATTACATTAGCTACATTGATGATTATGCAATTTGGTTTATGGGTGAGATGGTGAGGAGATAGGAGAGAGTAGTTAGACCTTGGGAGGATGTAGTCATTGAGGAAGTGAGGGATGAGGGTAAGGATAGAGGAGAGGCTTAGTAGGATGTCCCTAATGTAATATCGAGGAGGTACCATTATAGGATGCCCCCACACATAAGCATATAGATATATCTATAGTTTTTGCTGAGAGGGATATATTGAGGGTTGAGCTATAGGAAGTATGGATAACCCATGATACTTTATAGGATCAGATTGCCACATTACATAGTGATCTTCATAGTATGAGAGGTCAGCATGACCAAGATATATAGGATCAAGATAGGTATAGAGTAGAGATAGATAATATGAGATCTACTTTGGTAGAGAGACAAGCTCTATATATTATAGGATCTAGTGCTACTGCTATAGATATGGTACCATGATAAAGATACAAAGATTTGCTTACCAAGATGAGCTATTATGAGAGGGTAGTAAAAAGATAGCTACCAAATGTTTCTTAGTTTTCTTCATACATGGCTAGCCATAATAGATCATAGAGGAATATTGGTGGGTCTACTAGTATAGGGAGCATAGCAAGCTAAGGATGAGATGATAGCATTCATCTCAGAAAGATTGATTTTACTAAGTAGATTTTATTGTATGGGCCAAGAGCCCCATATTATTTATGTTATGACATTTATAAGACACTTGATGTGTGTGTGTGTGTACATAGAAATTACTTATGTTTATGGATTTATTGATGGCTATGGATATGTAGTGTTTTTATGAATTATTGATGCAATGGATTATAGACTTCGATGTTATGTATTTTAATTCTGATCATTGCTATCGTATATGCTATGGATGATTTATATATTTTACATGTTATTTTAATTTCAAATGTTATATCATGAAATGGGTTTTTACTAATGGATTATGATTATGAATTATGCTACTTATGATATAGACCATTATTAACCTTGTGGATGCTTATGGTTTCTTAGATGATTTAATGTCAATAAATTATGGATTATGGATTTATGATTAATGATGATTATGGATTATAGATAGATTTTAATGATTTATTACTTTAAATTTATGGACTTTTAGTGATTATAAATTATGGATTTTCTCAACATTGAATTTAGACCATAACCAAAAGATAACCTCTCATACACATGGCCTATGCATACTTGGCTAGATGATAAAAGATATTGACATAACCTTAGCTAGAGATTCAACCTTGGTCATTTATTGGGATTACATGATTTTGGTGAGATTGGGGATGGATTTCTTAAGATATAACCTTTTGCACACCATATTTTGAAATCAAGATTTATCTTATAGGGATCAATTTTATGCCAATGGCTAGATTGATCAATATGGGAAGCCTAAAATTAGAAAGCTGATCAATATGGGAAGTTTTCTTTGGATATTAATTTTGACTATTTATTTTATTTATTTTTAAGGATTTTAAGTGGCATAATTTGAAAATTAATAAATGTAGAAAGTTTTCTACTTGGTAGCCATCCTTTAAGGGAGTGGTCTACATTCTGATGTTTTTTGCACAGTTGTCCTTTAAGGGATCAGTCTATTATTTACCCTTATATTTGATTATAATTTTCCTTCAAGGGATTAGTTTATTTATTTATCCCATTTTTATACTTTTATTTTCACTGCTTACTTGATTTTGGATCACAAAGATAGTAATGCAAGTTGGCTTAAAAAGATACCTTAGGATAATTTCCATGAGTTCATTACATGAGGTGATTGTGTTATCTTGGAAAATTAATGAACTTTAATAAATAATGGAAGTAATGATCTAGGGTTTCTCCCATTATAAGTGAAACTTATCCATGAGATAATGTTATGAATAGAGCTGGGGTATTCATATTTAAGGTTGAGGTTATAGTGACTATTGGATAACCACATAGCTCTCATATCATTATTTGGTATTTTAAGATAAGGGGATATGATAGTATTTAAGATAAGTTAACCAAGATGAATCAATATCTATTAATTATAGAAAGGATGTAGATGTAATGCATTAAGACATTCTCATTCAGGTTTACCATCAAGAGAGGCTAAATGATATGCTTTGAATCTATTTTTATGGGTTATGATGTATGGTCCAAGCTAATTAGGAGAAAATTTACCCCTTTTAATTCTTTCCATATTAGTGACATGTTGATTTTATTTAAGTACAAGGTCTCCAATATTAAATTCTCATTCTTTTACATGTTGATTATATTCTCATTTTAGTCATTCTTGATATATACAAAGGTGATCAAGAGCTATCACATGATGCTCATCTAAGAGTTTGAGCTAGGATAAATGCTCTTGATGAAAATCCTCATCAAAAATGATATATTTAAAGGAGACATGAAGAGAGGGAATTTAGACTTCTAAAGGAAGTACAACATCCATACCATAGATAAAAAGAAAAGGGAATACTAGTTCGATATGCCCATAAGGCAAAAGGGATACGAAGATGTTAATCCTTGCCAACTTCATTATTGAATTTGGTTAGAATTTTGACCAGGGTTTTATTAGATTATTCTACTTGACCATTGGCTTGATGATAGTAAGGCAAGCAAAAACTTAATTTGATTTATGAGTCACATAGTGCCTGGACTTTCTTATTCCAAAAATATTTTCCATTATCTATTATTATTTTATATGGAATTCCAAAATGAAAAATAATGTGATGGTAGATAAATTCCACAATATTTTCTTCCTTGGTTAAGATAAACAATATAATTTCTACCCACTTAGTGAAGTATTATGTAGCCGTAATGATGAAGCTATGATGTTGATAGGATTTAGGGTTGATTTTCCCTATAAGATCAAGCTCCCATTGGGAGAATGGCTAGAAGTCCCTTAATACCAACAAGGATTTACTAGGGATATGGGATAAGTTTTCATGATACTAAAATTTTACACACCTCTTAATGTATGAACAAAAATATTGATTCAGAGTGGGCCAATATTAGCCTAGACGTAAGATTTTTTAGCAATTATGTGGCCACTAAAGTGTCCACCACATGACCTATTATGTACTTCTTGGATAACTAATGTATCTTCATGATTTTGGAGATAATGAAGAAAAATTCCATCGAAACCATGCTTATAAATAATACCCTTAGTATAGTATAGTGAGTAGTTTTTTCTTAGAAAACATGCCTGACATCGTTAGATAGCTAGGGAGAAGATATTCCTATAGATAAATAAGTTAATATTTGTACATACCATGGCTCCTCTAAGTTTTCCTTGATATTATTGATAGACAAAAGATTGGTTCTCATGTAGGAATGTTGTTTAACTCGATGGATAAGGACAAATAGCTTAGAAACCTAAGATGAGGATGGGATAAAAGAGGCAAGAGATGCCATAGTATCAAAAAAAATTATTAGTTGATATAGGAGTAGTTTAGATGGAATAACATTCAAAAGTAGATAAGAGATGATTGGTTAAGGTCTTATATCTTTGGAGGAGATGATTTTTTCATTTATATATACCATTAATTTGATCGAACACTAGCTAAGAATCACCATAGATATTAAGGTATCTAACCCCTAATGCATGGGAAATTTGGAGGCCTATGATCAATGATTCATATTTATCCATGTTATTGGTGCAATCAAAGTCTAATTTAAAAGATAAAGGTATAGTAATACCTTGAGGAGGGATTAATAAATTCTTATGCTACCTCTATGCACACATTTGGAACCATCAAAGAATATAGTCATTTGATATTTTAGGATAGATTAAGAAGTGAATGCGATAGATTCATCAAGAAATTCACAATTGATCAGTTGATTGTCACTAAGAGGTGCCTTAACTAGGTGATCAACAATAATCTTCCCTTTAAAAAAAATTTGATGGAGAAATTCTAGATCAAACTCAGCTAGAAGCATAATCCATCTTACCATTCATTGATTTTGATAAGCCTTAGAATATATGAAATTAAGGGGGTTGGTATTCATAATTATGTACTTCTTGTGGTTAAGTAGGTAATGATGAAGCTTAGAAGCTACAAGAACCAATGCTAGGCATATTTTTTTGGTATATGGATAACATGTTTTGTATTCTAAAAGAGTATGACTTATATAATAAAAAAATTGTTCTTTGTGATGCTCATCTCGATCGGCAAGCATAGAAACTAGAGCATGATCAGTAGTTGAGATATAAATAAAGAAAGGTTTCCCCTCTTTTGGTGGAGTGAGGAATGGAGGTGATAGAAGATAGTTTTTGAATGCATTAAAGGCTTTCTAACAATTAGAATCCTATACAAAGTGACTATCCTTTTTTAATATATGGTGGAAAGGTTGACATTGATCATAGAGTTAGGAGATAAAATGATGGATAGATTAGAGATTGCCTTATAAACTATGTATCTGATTAAGGTTTAATAGAGGAGGCATTTCTATAATAGCTTTAACTTTAGTAGGATCCACTTTTATTCCTCGAATAGAGATAATGAAGCCTAAGAGTTTACCCATCGAGACACCAAATAAGCACTTTTTAGATTTAGATGCACACAATACTAGAGAAAATGATCAAAGATAACCTTAAGTACAGATAAGTGGTCCTTATGGAATTTTGACTTCCTAAGGAGATCATCTACATAGTCTTTTACAATTTTGTGGATTATGTCATGAAATATAACAGTCATGTCTCATTTATGGGTGGCTCCTACATTATTTAGTCTAAAGGGCATAACACAATAATAGAAGGTCCCCCAAGGAGTAATAAATGCAATATTATAGTGATCTTTTGGTGTAATAAGTATTTGATTGTAACCAGAAAAACCATCCATAAGGGATAATATTTCATGGCCAAATGTCAAGTCCACTAATTAGTCTATGTTAGGGAGAGGGAAATCATCTTTTGGACAAAAATGATTTAAATCATGAAAGTTCATAAAAATGTGAATTTCCCCTATAGGCTTAGTGACTGGAATAGTATTAGACATCCACTAAGGATAATCAATGGGTTGAATAAAGTTAGCAGATAAGAGGTGATGTAGTTCCTCTTCTACTAGGAGTATGAAGTGGGGATGCATTTTACAAAGCTTTTATTTTACCAGCTTAACATTAGGAAAGGTCACGATATTATGAATAACTATTGTGGGGTTAATACTTGGCATATCATTATAAGACTAGGAAAAGGCCTTGTGATGGTCTGATAGAAAAGTGGTAAAATCCTAGTTTTCTTAAGGATCTAACACTTTGCTAATTTTAATAATCCTCAGGGTTTCATGTGACCTAATATTAATATTATAAGGGGATTCATTTAATAAGCTAGATGTTTCATATGGAAGCAAATTACATAGATCATAATTTTCATTGCCCAAATGAGTCAAGATTGACTCATCATCTTGACATTTAAGAATAGGGATGGTTATTGTATCATGTCCTATTAAGTTAGGATATTCTAAAGGGATGGTTCAAGTCTCACCACCATGATGAAATATGAGGGGTTATATGGAGATTAAATTGACTAAAACAAGTAAGAAGGGATGGATACAATGTCACTGGTTGAGGAAGAGGTATCAGATGATGAAGATGGCTCTTTTTCTTCCAAAAATGGTTCAAAATGGGTTCAACAGAGGATTTAGAATATTTTTTAAAGCCTAAGCCATTATTTTCATGTGGTTTTTTGAAATCTCCTAATACAACATTGTGGGGACCCTACTCATATCTACCCATGCCAAATCCCTTCCAGGCACAATGATAAAGGTAGGTTTGTACAAAATAGTGTTTAGTAAAAAATGAGAAATTAGATGTAAAGGGTTTAGCATAGGTGTTGTTGTCAAGTCCTAGGGTGGTTTGATTGATTCCACCATATATCAAGTGGGTGTGTAAGAAAGGTGGCCCAAATGGAATGAGCTCACCTAGGTTGGGTAAACACATGGGTTTCTTTTTGGGATGGATGTATTCCTTAGGAGTGGGTAATGTGTTAAGGGTTAATAGTTGGTATTCCCCCATTGTAAGATGTTACATCATGGAATCAATGGCTCTTGAGATGGTAGTTTTGAAGTAGGGATAATTATTCTTATTGAGGTTTGATTAGAAGATGAAGATGGGATTATGTCAAGCAAGGGTATTATGACATCACTTGGTTGAAAAGTGAAGTTGTGTGATTTGAAGAGATGAGGATTAGTAGGGATGATGTGGACCTAGCCTTCATGTTCAAACTTTAGGCATCAATGGATGGTGGAGGGGATACATCGCATCACATGAATCCATAGATGTCCTAATAAAATGTTATATTGTAATGTCCTTTCTATGGCATAAAAGAGTTTGTGGAGGGTGAAACAACAGATGAAAATGGGAAGGAAAACTATTCCTATTGTGGGTTCTATTGTGTCATTAAATATGTAGAGAATCGTTGGGGATTAGGAGATAATAGTTTCTAATAGCTATAACTATTGGAAAGTGTGTGAATAAATAATATTGATACTATCCCCATTATAAATAATAACTCTTTTACTTTGAGTTGGATTTATTTGAGATATGATGAAAAGTGGGGGATCTTGATCTTTAGGTGATAAAGGAATTACCTCTAAATTAGTGAAACTAAAAACTAACACCATTTGGAGGGCCCCTATAAATGATAAAAATGGTTGAGGCTTGTCTAACCAAACCTCAATAGCTTAGAGAGCTTCTATCATTACTTGTCAGTGGGGTGGAGATTTTTAGATAAGTTCATACAATGATATTTTTATAGTAATTTGGTGGACTTATTTTAATATAGAGATTTCTACCAACTCCTTAGCTTTGGCCAAGGTAGTTCCTGTAATAGAGACTTTATGATTTTGTCTAGATGGTTTAATAGTATTATGGGTAGAGGCTCTTATAATTGAAACCTTATCTTTATTGGATTTTTGATTTTGAGAGTAGGTAGTTGCATGGACAACATCAATGTGTAATAATGAAGGTCCAAAGAAGCCATTGAATCTTTATCGCTTATAGGACTAGTAGGATTATGGGTGGGTGGAATATTTGGGATGGTGACTTTTTGATTAGGAGTATTATAATTTAGATTATCAATTAATAGATCATCATCTTGGACTATATTTTAAATCATGACCTTAAGGGCATTATAATTCTTGGTATCATGTCTAGCTACTCTACGATATGTGCATATCTCCTAACTCCTATACCAAGTAAGTCTTTGGAGGCGAGGGTTGTTGGGTTGTATGGGTGGTAGAATTTTGAGGGATGTATCTAATAATTGTTTAAATATTTCAGCATAAGATCATTTCAAAGGGTCATTTTGTAGTCTTATAATAGGTTTTGCAATCTCTTTTGGCAAAGTATTGATCATTCGGTTTTGATGTTTATCTTTTATGATAGGGATGGACTTAGGCACTTTTTATTTAAATTTATCTAATGGTCCTTTAGTAGAAGATGGTGGATATTAGGATAGATGTGTGTTTAATAATGGAGGGAGACTTTACATTTTCCCATGTGTTTTAATGAAAGAACCTATCATAAGGATAGTCATTTTGGAAGATAGATGAAGACCTAAAATAGATGACAGAGATGATATAAAAGGGGTTAGCCCTTTAATCTTTAATGTGTTGATAATAGAGGGGTATTAAAACTAAGGTTTTTGTCTTTTGATATTTGAAAAAATTGACCTTGACTTGATGATTGGCTAAGGTTTTCTTTGGGGTAGTACCAAGACAATTGTCTCAGCTATCAATGATAGGAGCTTTACCTTTTCCCTTAGTAGCTTTAAGATAAGGAGGTGTTGTGATAAAGGATGATTTCAAAAGGTCTTGGTATTGAGTTAATTAATAATATCCCATTATATTTTGATCTAGGTGTATACCATGAAGAGGTTCACTAGGGACTAAAGGGGTGGAATGTTTAACTCTAGAAGTATCAAGATGTTTATCTATGACATCTCAAGGATTTGTTTCATTTTCCACTTTAGGAGATTAAATTTAGGATGATTAATGGGAGGATTCATGTGAACAACCCCATGTAATGAGTTTTGGGAGCTCTATAGATATTTTAGGGGTTATTTTGATAATTTTTGGTTCACTTATATTGAAATCATCTCCCATAAGGATATCCAAAACTGAAGATTTATCTAGAGTTTCTTTAGGTAATAACTAGTCATAGATTGTATCAATCATATGTGTATCTTGATTTTGTGCTTCTCTAGGGTCATATTGGATTGTGTTTTATGTGGATGGATGGTTTGGAAATGAATATCTAAAAATATATAAATATTGGTTGGGAGGAGCATTTGGATTGTCCAGCTGAAGGTCCCCCTTATCAATGAGGTTTTATACCAATCATTTAAAGGATTTGAATCATTTTATGTCATGTCCTATTACCTTGTGATAGGCACAAAAATCATCTTATTTATACCAAGTGGGTTTAGGATACGTATCATCAACCAGTCTAATTGGGGGGAGTTTAAGAATGGTTATTTGTAGGATTTTATCCAACACAAAAGTGTAAGGCTCTCCTAAAGGGGTATATTTCCTAGGGGAAAATGAGTAAGGCCCCTATTTGGCTATGATTAAGAAGTGGATGGCCCTAATTTATTAGGTTTTGGAGGGGGATAATTTTTTATAATAATATAATTTACTACCCCTTTTGGTTTAGGATTATTGTTATTGATTTTTCAGGGGTCAAGTTTGAAGTTTTTATTGCATAACTTAATTTTTCCCTCTTCAATGTCTCAAATTTTAAGTTTACGTGACATGGTAAAGGCTTCATTTAAATTATTAAAAGTTTGAATTTTTAACATGAATAAGATATTATTTTCATAATATCATGAAAATAATTCAATTCATTTAGGTTATGGTAAGGAAAAAGTTAAGTGGTTGATTAGGCTACACCAACAAGCTACAAAGTCTGATATGGATTCATCTTCAATTTTTAAAATAGCATATCAATCCATGATATTCAATTTTTTTTTAAAAATATTGAGAAGTTATCTAAGAAAATTTATGCTAATTTCCTAAAGTAAAAGAGTGAATGCTAAGGGATGAAGTTGTACCAATCTAATTCAGCCCCTACTAGTGACATAGGAATTATCCTAAGTAGTAATGCATCATCATGTGCTATAAGGTAAAATGCATATTGAAAGGATTTAAGATGTTGTTGGGGATATTATTTATTCTAAAAATTATTAAATTTGTGAATTTCCCATTGTGAGGGATACGATCAGATGGGAACAAATGGGTGGATAGGCTCATTATAAATTTGCTCATATGTGAGCATAGTATTATGTCTAGAGGTGGAGGCTTCTAAATTAACCATATTTCTCATAATGATGTTTATGAGGTCTACTTGGGTGTTATTATAAGGAACATTCCATAAGACACCTTGCTAAAGAGTTTGATAATTTGACAAGGAAGTAGACAAGGGTTTTGAGGAAGGGTATCCAACTATAGTGGACAAAATGGGTTGGGATGCAACCATATATTATGGGATATGTATAAGGATATTATGTTGTGTGGAAGATTGGAATAAAGTGGTCACCAATGGTTGTGATGAAGCTATGTATTGGGTAGTCAAGGAAACATACTATTGGGGTGGTTGTGTTGGAGGGATTTGTTGCATATAAGGGATTTTTCATGTCTGAGGGATTTTTTGTGTGTGGTGTAGAACTTGCTAATTATATGATATACTCATTTTTATGGATGGGAGACTTATATGGATTGACACCACTAACGTTTGGGGAGGAATAGTGGATATAGGTTGAGTGGTATAAGTATTTTGAGCTTGAGTAATGGGGGTTAAAGAATTGGTAGAGACTATGGTCAGTTGGCTTTCTAAAGATTGCATGATCTAGATATTAGAACTAGATGGAAGATATTTGGTAGAAAAAGATACCATGGCTATGGTAAATCCTTTAGTTTTCTAAATTCCCTAGATAGGCATCCTATATAAATATTGATAATCTTGGGTATGGGGGGAAGGAAGAATGTATATTTATCGATTACTAAGGAAGTAATTGAGAGTAATAGGGTTATTGTCAAATATTTCCATAAATGATCTCCTTGAGAATAAAAGTGTAAGAACATAGGATTTTCAAAGGACTCAGGGGTAGAGGAGGATCTACATGTATATTCCATAGGAGAGGATGTGACACCCACTTTAGATTCTTTCTTTTATTATTGCCTAGTCAAAACCATGAGATAGAAAAGAAAAGTAAATAACAAAAAAACAATTTCTTTTTGAATTATCTCACATTTAATTGTCGATGAAAGATACACAAACTAAAGTCATTCCAAAAAGTTTTTATCTTTAAAAAAAATTAAGATGTGAAAATAAATAAAGAAAAAGCATAATGAGGGTCCTAAGAAATGGTAATCTAAGGATGGTTTCAAGTGTTTTATTTTGGTGCTCGAAGTAAATCTATATTGATATTGTTATGTGGCTTGATACTTAGGGCTTGTTCCCCTCACATCACAATCCCATAGCTAGGGCAAGTGCTTAGCCAGGATATACTGATAGTTTAGAGATTATACTCAACTAAAGAATTGAGTTGGTCCTCCCCTTGGTGGTCAAATCAAAGAGGGATCGTTGGGAAGAAGTTGGTCATGATGTGATGAAATCCATATCGATTTCCTAATGTCAAGTGTTTAAATGAGTTTATTGTGACTGTGATTTGGATTTTGGGTGAAAGAGTGATGAATATGTTTAATTTACCACTTAGGTTCTTCTATGTGAATTAATTAAGAAGAAAAAAATGAATGCAATTTATTTTAACCTTAAAAATGAAATAAAATGCAAACTTGATGTTCTTTGGATGAATTCACATAAAGAAAGGGAAAGAGTTAAAACTCAATTTTTTTGAATTTTAATAAGAAAAATGAGAACTCACAGTTTGATCGAGCATTCCTGAATGTTTTAGTATTTTTTAGCTTTTTTCAATGTGGTCTAATTAGCTACTAAAAACAAAGTAAATGCAGGGTTAAAAAGATTACCTAGAGATGGAGATCGTTATTCACCATTGATCAAGATTTTGGTAAATCCTCTTTGGCTAGGGAAGAATGAACTTCAAATCAGATTAATTCATAAATAAAATGGATTAATAGAAAGATGAATGGGTTGCCTAGTAAGAAACTAGACCCAAGAAGTGATATGCTTCCTTAAGTGAATGTTAGCCCACATTTAACATTCAAGTTTATAAATAAACATGAAATTACAAAGATATATATGGATAGGATGCAATAGACAACACCAAATATATATAATTTATAACAAGACTAATAAGATCAAAGTAATAATCCCAGAATCTGTTAGCTATATCAACATCCTCTTGAATTATAGCTAAATATCCATTAACGCTTTCTTGAATGGGTGTAAAATTCATAGTACAAAGACCTAATTCAAATTAAATATCAATTTGATCAATGAAAAAAGGTTGTTGGAAAATGGGGAGATCAAATATCCTAACAATATCATGCACTAATATAGGTAAAGTCATCTACATGTAAAAGATAGATTTTTAAAAAATAGAATGTAGATTTTAGTAAGTTTTAAGGATTGTGAATCTTATGAAAACAAAATTTAAGGCTATTTTAATATTTTAGTAGGGATTAATGATGATCCTATATGATTTATGTCAATTCAGATGGATCAACATCAATTCTGAGTAAAATGCTAAACTATTAAAATAAAATATAATAATGACTTGAAATATTGATAAAATGATAAAAAAGAAATGTAAACAATGACACAGAGGTGCATAAGATTGTAAAGTTTAAATTGGAATAAATGAACATGCAATACTAACCTTGTATGGTTAAAAATAGGTAGATAAAGGATACCATAAAATTAGGCTTAGAAACATTCAAAATTTCTTTGTAATCTCACAAACAAAGGTTCCACAAGGTAGAAAAATGTTGATAAGGTCTATATGTAGGTTGCAGGATGATTCCAATAGAGTTTCAAATTCCAAAAGTACCATCTTGAGCCATGGAGGCTCACTATATATCTATGGATCAACATAATTCCAAGAAGATCAACATTGATCTTAGAGAATCGATCTCAATTTTCCCAAAATGGGTGAAGTTAATCCTTAAGCCATTCAAATGGGTTGCTTACGGGGGTAAAGAATGGTTTTAAATTTATTAGGCTATTTTAACTATGGGATGGGTTTGTTTGGAGGTTGTATGAGTTATTTTTGTTTATGAATTTATGGTTAGGGATGGTAAAATAGGGTTAATTACTATTTGACTATAGTAATTAACTTAATTAGCTCATGTGGTAAAGGTAAATGGGTGAGGTAAATGTAATTATTTCAAATAATTATGAATGGGGGCCATTATGTGAGAGATGAAGGATAAACATGAAGATACACCACATTAATACTAATCTAGGATTTTATATTGAGCTTCTTTAATTTATTGAGAATTATGAGATAACTAATGTTTTAGGTGTCATGATGCATATAATGCACCTCCCATTTATGTGTGGTGCCTTGATTTAAATAATGCACATATTTTTTATATAATTTTATTCATTTATTATATAGGTGATGATTAATACTACATGCCTAATTGATATATATATATATATATATATATATATATATATATATATATATATATATATATATATATATATATATATATATATGACACTGATATGCCTTGCATTACATATGTTACATACACATTTAGTGACATATACATTACTATAATTACATACTCTTCACATGTTTCCACATGATTACTTATTTATGCATGACATGATACAATTAAATATTTTTTTGAGATGAGTGAATTTTAGGTTACCTCCCTCACCTCAAAATGAGGGCATATTAGTTACTTTGTCATAGAGACACAATCCTATATGAACATGAAATTAATATTGTAGGTATATATTAAATATTTAAAATATTTAGAGTTCTTTAAAAAATAATTTGGTTTATTTATGTGATATATTACTTATTGGTACATATTTTAGGGTAATACCCCATGCATATACAATCAATATACAGATATGTGAGTTACATATCATAGGTTCATATATGCATGAGTGAATTTTATATGCAAGAACACATAATTTATAAGAACAGGAACTAAAGGTTTTCACATACATATACATTTGAGATACAGGTTCTAAGATTTATCATATATATTTATAACATTATATATAATTTGACATATATATATATAGGGACATCATGATTATTCATGCATATATACATGCTATGATAATTTACTATTTGCACTATTTAAGTGAGGAGTTATAATTTTTCATGCACATTTGCATATTTTTTAATAACCATTATTCTAGTTATTTATTTGAAAACATAATTCAATGGCATTTGGTAGTGAGTAACCTTAAATTTTAAAATCTATCTACAAAATGTAACTAATGTTTCTTGATGTAATGTAAGTTCAGGTTTGGTGATGCTTAATGGCCATGTAATTACCCATAGAGAACCCAATATGTGGTTCATAAATTACCATCCTAAGGTTCAATATCAAAGATATATTAGCTATTTGAGTTAGTGCATAGTTTAGGCTCAACAACACTTAATGATCTTATCATACTCAAAATTAATAAGTATTGTCACATTTATCTTCTCAACCAATGGATTTCATATTTAGAAAAATATTTCATATATTCACCACAACTATCCATGTGCTTTAGTAAGGAAGCATAGTTCTCAAAATATTCAATAAGGAAACATCATCTCTAACAAGTTACAGGGCAATATGGTTTACTCACATATATGTGTACTCCTTCATTACTATTTATTTTTCAAATTTATATTTTATATTATAAATTACACATATGTAAATTGACTAATAAATTTTCATTAAAGGTTTTCATCGAGAAAATCCATACATTTGGAGCCATCTCCCAAAGACAAGGTGTGTTGTAGGCAATCAAGTATACTTTATCATTTTAATCTAGTATTTTTATTACATATAAATACTAGAATAGGATTTATAGAAATTGAAATTTACTATTATATAATTAAAAATGTTACTTTTGACCTACCTTATTGATGCAAGCATAGATAGGTTATCCACCTAAGGACAACCTCTAATTTTGTGATGATTAGATATTCAATAAGACCAACACATAAATTCAAACCAAACATGTATAAAAATAGTAATTAAATATTTTTGATTATCATTCATTAAATTATTAAAATGGTTGGATCATTTATATTTCATCAAACTACCATATATGCTCATTTTACTAGACTAAACATGAAAAATATAACTATCTCTATTATGCTCTACTCTACTTTATCTCCCTACTTCACATAACATGCTCTCCTTAATAAAATGAGTTATATTAATAAATTAGAGAATTAATCTAATAGATCTATATTCATGGGGTGTCTCTTTAATTTAAAAAAAAAATTCCCAAAACATTTAAGATTCAAGCAATCTTCATTTTTCAAGATCAACACCTAACTCTAAGTAACTATCACGTGACATTTTCAGGATGAACAACAGTTACAAAAACCACCATTTTGTTTATCTCAGTGTATCTAATAAATATAAAATTTGAAACATATATGTTATACTAAAATTTTAACACCACTCCAAATTTGGTTTCTCAACCCTTATCTCAACTTAATTTCTACGAATTAGATACATGAATTTTATGGTTGGACGATAGTTATAAAAACTATCATAAATCTACTACTACTTATCCAATTGAGTTTAGATTGTAAACACACATTTTAGGTAAATTTTATTTCACTAATGTAAATTTGATAACCAAAATATTACTGCATATCTTTTTCAAGGTAATTAACCATTTGTACACTAGACAAATACATTTTCTATCTTAACAATAATTTAAAAACTATCATAACTTTGTTGATACATATCCAATTGATATAAAATTAAAAAATAATAATAATTTAGGATAAATTTTGTTTCATCTCTAAAAATTTGTGAACCCAAATTTTAACTTAGCTCTTCCTCAAGGTAAATGAACCATATGTAGACTAGATAAATGTATTTCCTGGTTAAATGACAATAAGAAAAACTAATATAAATTTACATCTACATATCTAATTGAGCTAAAATTTTAAAAAATTAATTTAGAATATATTTAATATCACCACATAAATTTTTTTATCCCATATCTTATTTAATCTCTACCACAAAGTCAAGAATCAACTTCCAAGTTTTGTAGGCATAGCCTTAAAATAAATAATTTTTATGTGTCTAGGTAACTCTAAATGGTCTCAAACTTGAAATATATATTATAAGTGTCATATTGTATGAATAAATAAAATTTAACCATTCAATTATTATCACATAAGGATAAAATTCATTCTAATTATTCTAATAAAATTAGGTATTACACCTCTGTGATGACTCTAAATTTACAAAAAAAAAGTGCAAAGGTTGTAAGTGTTATTTTCTATGATCACACTAAGTTTCATCATATAATTATGTCTACAATATTACTATAAGTAAATAAAACTAGTGTGAAGTGTGACATTTGGTAAATTTTTGTGGTAACTCCAAATAGTATAAAACATGTTATATATGTTGTAAGTGTCATATGCTATGCCCTCAAAAAATTTAATCATGTCATTTTTACCATAGTTGAGAAACCATTTCTAACAAATTTCCATGTCTTAAAAGTCCATGTAGACCAATAGAAACAAATAAAATATCTCCAAACTTTATCCAATGCAAGGAATGCTTTTAAAACACCATTCTAAAAGGTTAACAAGATTAATCAAACAATTCCACAAATACAAATTAAAATAAAATACCTAAGCTAACATATTTATGGTTGATGAAATATTTGCCTCCACCTTAGATGTTCATGCATTAGAAACCCAAGGTAATGAAAAGTTCCATAATCTCATAATCATGAACCTTATGTAAATTTATCTATAGTTTTACCATGTTTGCATCTTCTAATGCTTTTATTCAAGTTTCATCTTCAACTACTCCATCCCTCCACTTGATCAAGTACTCACAGTACTTTTTCCCCCTTATCATTTTGTTAATCTAAATGTCTATAATGAATTCCATTTCCTATTTAGCTTCTAGTGGAAAATTTTCTCTCTAATACATGAATTAAATATCCATTTTGTCACTCATTTGTCCCTTAATGTATGGGTAAAAATATGCTACATTTAATATAGGTGATATTCCTACTCCATCTAGCAAATCTAATTCATAATTATTAGACAATAACTTCTTCAAAATATTTCAAGTCCCAATATTATTCCACTTAAGTTTATTTTACACACCTTTTACAAACCTCTCCTTATGCACATGTTCCAAAACCAATTCTCCAACCTCAAAATTCAATTCTCTATTTCACATATTAGCATGTTATTTTTATTTTCTATCACTCTCTTCAAGCCTTTTATTGACTTCCTTATCCACATCATGCATAAATTGAGCATAATATTCACCTTCCATGATTCTCCTACACATTTTGGTGATACTCCTCAACTCACAAACACATATTGGGATGATCCCATACACTATTTTAAGATGACTTAAACTTGTACTTTAGTTTAATGAGTCATTGTAAGCAAACTCATTTTATGCCAACATCAAATCCCATTATTTGGGTTTATCACCATCTAAAACATGATAGAAAATTACCAAGAATCTAATTCACAACCTTACTTTTCTAATATTTTTAGGGTGATGGGTTCAACTAAAGTCTAAACTTATGCCCAACTTATTCCACAGTGTCCTCTAAAATTTCCCAAAAAACATTGAATCTCTATCTAATACAATACTCCTTGGCAACCCATGAAATATTAAAACTTCTTGAAAAAATAAATCTAAAATATATTTGGCATCACTATTATTATTACATGATAAAAATTAGGACATATTAAGAAATATATCAATAATAATAGATATGGAACCATTACCTCATTGTTTTCTTATAAATCCAAAAATAAATTCCACTTTTAATGCATCCCATGGTTTATCAAAAATAAGTAATGGAAGATACAAACTAACATCTGAATTTTTCCCTTAGAATGTTAGAAAAATATAAACATATGCATGAAATTATTCAATTTTTTACTCATCTAAGGCTAATAATACTTAACACTCTACTACACCAAAGTCTTATTAGACTTAAAATGGCCAAATAGACCTCCACTATGTTTTTATTTTGATAGGTTATCTCTTTGTAACCTTGAGGTATACATAACTTATTCCCTTTGAAAAATAATACATATTGAATGATGTACTATAACCATATAATTTTGTCATTTTTTGTTGGATTACTACACATTATCCATGCATCTTAGAAATTTAAGTATTCTTCATACAAATTTTTCATTGATTCAATCTAATGATTTCCACCTTGATCTCATTTACTAAAAGAGATATTATACTCAATGAATATTATACCTTATTGGAATTTACATTTATATGTTTCAAAACAAAATAATAGATTTTAATAAATTATAACTATTTCATGCATCATTTATTTATCATACCTTAGTTTTTTATGAAATGTAAAGCATGATTTTTGTATACAAAATTAACTCCTTTGGAAACAAGTAATGTCGCCACTTCTTGAGAGATTTCACCATTACACATAATTCTTAGTCTTAGACTAAATACTTCCTCTTATATTTATTAAAAGTATAATTTAAATAAGTAATTTTATTACTCTAATGACACAACACTACTCTTATAGTTGTTCCACTTACATCATAATCAGCCTAAAACACTTTTTTAAAAATCCAGTAAGGCTAACATTGGTTTTTCCATCACCTTTCTCTCAAAAAAATAAAATCTATTCTTTGTTACAAAAATCCACTTAAATTTATTCTTATCTCCCTTCATAGTCTCAATTATGGGTGCACATATGCCACTGAAGTTTTTTATAAAACTTTTATACAAAGTTTCTAACCCATATAAACTTCTCACTTCAAATCAGTGAAGGACAACCCATAATTATCTTCAACTTCTTGGGGTCCATCTTCAACCCATCCTTTGGGATTATAAATCCAAAATAAATCATCTCCTATTGTATTAATATATACTTCTTCAAGTCTAGTAGTAATTTTTTATACCTTCATATTATCCAAAACCAACTTTATATGCTTCAAATGTTCTTTTGTAGAATGACTAAAAATCATAATGTCATTTAAATATATTATAATAAACTTACCCATGAAAGGATTTAATACTTTTTTCATGAGTCTCACAAACATAGTCAGAGCATTTGACAAGCTAAATGACATGAATGACCACACATATAACTCATCATTCATCTTGAATGTAATCTTATAGTCATCACTTTCTCTCTTGAATTAATCAAGATGAGTGGAAGATTACATTCAAGATGAATGATGAGTTATATTATTAAGGAGCTTAGACTCTCTTGAATTAATCACTTCATCATCATCTCTTGAACCTAATTATTTATCTCCTCATTATCCATTGGACTTAACTTATATTATTATTTATTAGGTAAAATTACTCATGGTACTAAATCCATTTGATAACTAATGTTATTTATAAGTAGTAGTCCATTCAATAATTAATTTATTACAATATCAACACAATATTTCAATATATTCTATATTTCAATAGGTAGGTCACTTATCGAGTGGATTTTACAACTTGAACAAGCTTTGAAATTAGTGAAATCATGTTTATTCCTCCTTGATCACATTTAAAAACTATTTACCAGATACCAACATCACTTTTGAACTTATCTCCATCTCATATCCTTTATCCTTTAATGGACTCAATGTGAATCTATTTTCATCCTTCATAATGGTTTAGGTGTTTTATCTTCCATCATGCACATCTCTCATATCAAACCACCATGATCTAACCAGTAGCACATGACCTAGTGCCTTTAAGAAACCAATAAACCTTGTATGTTGTAGGATGATTCAATTACTTCATCCCAATTTTTCCACTATCTATTGATAAAATAAATTATCCATGATACTTTTATCAATCCCAAATTTATAACATTTACCTTGAGATTTTAAAATAATCCATAATAAACTCTTTATATGTGTTGGCTCTATCACCTCTTTGAATGGTTTTAATATCACTTTATTCATCAACAGAGCCTATCCTTATTCTAGATCTTCTATATCTACTAGATACCCAACAATATCCTTAGATCTAAAGGCTATATGAGTTTTCCCTTCATATCTCTTACTTTTATTATGATTTTTTTCTAGACAAACTTGTTATTTATGACCAACATACTTATTATACCCAAAACACTTACCTCAAAAACTTCCACCTCTACCTCATTAATAGAAACCTCTTCCTCTAGAAAATTATCCTCCTCTCTAGCCTAATATCTAATTTTGTGAACTAATAAACTCTCTAAAAATTATTTTTTTGACCTCTTCCACCATTGTTTTATCCTCATCCTCTTAAACACCTTCATCTACCTCTTTAGCTCAGTTGTTGCTTTATCATTAACTTCTCTTCTAGCTTTAACAAATATTAATAGGCTTCCTCTATGG
The DNA here is from genome assembly GCA_037957365.1 of Torreya grandis. Classification (NCBI taxonomy): domain Eukaryota; kingdom Viridiplantae; phylum Streptophyta; class Pinopsida; order Cupressales; family Taxaceae; genus Torreya; species Torreya grandis. The sequence goes on along the minus strand of JARHVA010004718.1, from coordinate 1,387,964 downwards.
TTCTCAAATTTAATGAACTAATTTCATCTTGTATTGAAAAATGTGGTCCATTCACATATCCGACCACCTTCTCCTGATCTTCTTTTGTATGTATAACCCTTATAGTGAGTCTATAAAACTCCTTAGTGTAATATTTAATGTTGAACTCCTTTTATCTCAAATTCTTAACTTTTTTAAAAAGAATGATTTGATAGTCATAAGTTATAAATTAGGCGTTCATATTTCTCATCGTCTTATCTCAAGATTTAATTTCTCCTTACCTTTTATTTTTCTCTCAACCTATTCATGATCTCACCATAAATAAACATGGATCTTTATCTTTGAGAAATAAAACATAACTTTTTTATGTTCCTCCATAAAATCATAGTCAAAATACTTATCCATATATATTATCTAATCATATGGCTCATTGAGATTAAAAATCCCATTATAGTAAGGTGTTTCCATCCTTGGTTTAATACCAAGCCTTGCCATAGCTTTGAGAAATATGGTTTCATCTTCATTTCCATGTCTTCCACACCAATATTTTGAGCTCCTTATTCTTCATCCTCACTCATGTCTCCACCATGAGATCCTTTTATATTTTCTCTTTCCATTTCATCTAACCTTACTTACATTCCTCTCATCATCTTAGCCAAATCTATAACTCATGGTTCTCTTGGTATTCCCCCTCTTCTAACAACATTTCTTCTATGTGCCATGTCTTCTATGATGAAAACTTCTCATTCACAGTTTTCTAATAGACTCATCTAGAGTCTTATTCATGCACACTTATCCCAAAAATAAAAACATGGATCTCATAGCAAATGATGCAAGCACATATAGGGTATCCACCTAAGGACAACCTCTAATTTTGTGATGATTATATATTCACTCAGACCAAAACATAAATTCAGACCAAACATGTAGACAACAAAAGTACTTAAGAATTTTGGATTCTCATTCACTCAATCATTATAATGGTTTTATCATATACAATAAATCACACTACCATATAGGATGATTTTCCTAGACAAAATGTGAAAAATAAAACTATATTTATTCTACTTTACTCTACTCTACCTTTATGCTCTGTATAATTCACTCTCCATAAACTGACTAATCTAACTAAATCATAGTATTCATATAGCATCCCCATATTCATTGGGTGTTTATTAAACTTCCATAACATTATTTAAGATTCCAATATTTATGTGACCTTTAGTTTTAAATATCAACACCTAACTATTAGTAATTTCTAAGTGTTATTTTCAAATTGAACAATAGTTACAAAAAATACCATATATTTACCATATTTTATCCAATTGAATTAAAAATTTAAACACATATTTTATAATAATTTTTTTAACACATTCAAAAAAATATATCCTAACTCTTACCTCAACTTTACCTTAAGGTAAAGAACCATTTATACATTAGATAAATGCATTTTATGGTTGAACAAAAGTATAAAACACTATCCTAACTTTGTTGATAACTATCTAATTGATATGAAATTTTAAACATACCTTTTAGGATAAATTTTATTTCACAAATTCAAATTTAGTAAGTCAACTCTTATTTCATCTCTTCTACAAGGTAATGAACCATTTACAAACTAGATAGATGCATTTTCTAGTTGAATGATAGTTACAAACACTATCATAACTTTTCCACTACTTATAAAATTGAGATTAAATTTAAAAAAAAAATTATATGATAATTTTTATTTCATCTCTCCAAATTTTGTAACCCAAATCTTACTACAAGTCTTCTATAAGGTAATGAACCATCTGTAAACTAGACAAATGCATTTTCTAGCTAAATGATAGTTATAAACACTAGCATGAATTTTCCTCTCATTATATAATTGAGGTAAATTTTTAAAAACTTCTATACTAAATTTTATATCACCTATTAAAATTTGGTAAACAATTCTTACCATGGTTCTACCATAAGGTCAATAATCATCTTCCAAGTGGCATAGACATAGCTTGACACAAAGAGTTAGTGCATTTAAAAAATAACTCTAAATGGTATAAAACTTACTATATATATTAAAAATGTTGTATTATATGACCCCACAAAATTTAATCATCAAATTCTTAATTCACAAGCATAAAAATGATTCTAAGTTATCTCATAAAATCAAGTGATATGCCTCCATAGTGACTCAAAATAATTTAATTTTTTTCATAGGTTTTAAATTTCAATTTATATTATCCCACTAAGTTTCATCAACTAATTATCTCCATAAAATTATCACAAGTAGATAATTTTTTGTCAAGTGTAACAATCGATACATTTATGTGGTAACTTCAAATGCTTTGAAACTTGGTACAAATATTTTAAGTTCCATACATAATGACCTCATAAAATTTCATCATATAATTATCATGACACTTGAAGAACCATTTTTAAAAAAATTATATGTCGTAAGTTTCCATGTAGATTGATATAAATAGACAAAATATCTCCACACTTTGTCTATAGAAGGAAATACTTTTATAACACTATTATTAGAGGTTAAAAAGCTTAAGAAAATAAAGACACAAACACAAACCAAAATAAGAACATAATATTACATATTTTTGGTTGATTCAATATTTTCATTCACCTTGAATTCACCTACATCACTTATAAATACATTACATGTGCACACATATATGCCTCTTATTCTCCATTATCTCACATCCACATACTTGAAATATGTTTGACCTTATCATTTTTATCTTAGTCACCTATAGGAAGCCATCATATTATGTCAAACCATCTAAATATATTTAAAACAAACATTTACATCATTTGATCTACATTCTTCTCTCATAAAATAAATTTAGGCTCATATAGTATCATTTATGAAACCACCCTAAGGGTGACATTATTACCTCTCACCTAGTAATGGTTTTTTTTAAATCAAATAAATCCTAGGGGTTGGCCCATTTTATTAACATGTCAGTGGTGTGATAAATTATCCAAATTAAATAATATAAATAAAAATAAAATCCATGATTTTTACTCACTCTGCACTTATCTATCAATACTTTTTACATTATTTCACATTGATAAAATCTAGCTTATTCTTCCAAAATTAAAAATAAGACATTATAAGCAATCATAAAGAAAGTTTTAAGAACACTAATCTATGTCAAGATCAAATATTTTAAAGTAATAAAATACAAGTTCTATCTTTATTCATATATCAAAGGGAAAAAATTACATATTCATAGTAAAAAGAAGAACTATGTGTGGCTTGACTTCCCTCTTAAAAGTATTGGATATATAAGTAGTGGTGAATAATCTTTGGGAATGATTGGGGTCAACTCAACTTATTATGATTCCCATGTTTTTATATATTTATTCCCTTCATAATTAGATATAAGGTTTTGTGGAGAAGGAGATTTATTTGTATAATTACATACATAGGTGCCAAGATTTCACAAAGAGAAGTATTACATGAAGTTGAAATTGACTATATTATCATAGATCCTCAAAATAACCTAGGATAATAATTCAAACCTTAGTCATTAATAGAAACATACTTGCACCATCATATTGTTAGTGACCCTATAAGAATAGGTAATTAGTTCTAAATTCAAGTGACTCTCAAGCATACTTTAATCCTGTTTCCACTATTTGAAGTTAGTCAAATTCATTCAAAAACTCATAAAAGATAATTATATTGATCTCTTTATTACTTTACATAGATAACATATGCCACTTATCAAATTAGTTTCAATGTTTTACATTCAAGTTCATGCTTAGTTATCATATGTTATAATTTGAATTACATTAAAGGTATATCTTAATTAAGGATGTACAATCCAAGTTAGTGTTAAAAAGATGGTAAAATATATGTTAAAAATATTGGTGTACCCAATTATTTTCTATACATATAAAATCCCTAGGTCTTCCCTTAGTATTTCATCCTTAATTTTAGAGTCTTAGATATTTTTCTTAGGGTTTCAATTTTGATTTTTAATTTTTCATTAAAAAATTTAATTATTTTTCACTTTTGGCCTTAGCTTTATGAATGTTTACATGATTTTATTATATGTGATCTTATAATTTTATCTCTCTTATCCATGTAAGGAAAAATTTTAGATGAAGTGATGCACATATTAATCATAATAAAATTATTTTGGCTTCATCTAATATGGTTAAATTAAATTCAATGAATATTCATTCTTATTCTTATTATTTTGATGTTAAAATTATCAATAAGTATCTAAAAATAAAATTTTATGTTTAAATCCCTAATTTAGAACATGTTAATCAAGATAATCATGAATATATTGATATAATTCGTCCTAATAAACTTAATGGGGTATACCTTGAGAATGTTAAAATAATTTGGAATTTTAAAATTTGAATTCATAAAAATAATCAATAATTAAATGAGATTTTAAAATTAATCATAGCATCTAAATGTATACCAAAAGATAAGGTTGTCACATATGAGGACCAAAAAAAAAATATCCCTTTGCTATTATTAATCAACATTTTTTATGAACCAATTCCACCATAGGTGCTAAAACTAATACTATCTTCACATATACACCTTTGCCTACACATGCAATGTCCACCCAATGTATGTGGGAGACACAATGTTTCTTATATATTGTTATGCCTATTCCTACAAATATAACATATGTAAATATTATAATATAAAACACATATTACATCATCAACTTCACCTACTACACCTCCATCAATCATACTATTATAACTCTATAAGCTGAAGTGTTATAGGTTGTGAAATATGTATCTAGAGATTGTCATTCGATGGATTCATATGATTTTATTGGTAATATTTTATCACCATATATTTCAACTTATACTTACCTATAAGTTTCATAGCTCATGATATTCCTCTCTATGATGACAAGGGTGATCCAAAGCAACATCTACGATCCTTCCTTGTAGTTTTTTTAGACTATAAATCTAATAAAAGATTGTTGAATAAGTTATTTCCTCATAGTATTAAGGACTATGATTTGTAATGGTTTTATGATCTCCCATACTGATTATAGGAGTTAAATAATTTGGTAGATCATTTTTTATCACACTTTCCAATCAACATCAATGAGAAACTATCATACACTAAAATTGAAAGACTCATGTAAGGATCCAATGAACCAATTAGTGAATTTGTGATTTAGTATGAGACAATGCCTTATAAGGTGATAAATCATATTTCAAGAATATTTCTTTCTCCTCTCCATGATTTGAATATATTTAATAAATTCAAATAATTTGATGAGTTTTACAATAAAGTTAGAGATCAAGATGTTAATATGATTTCTCTAACAAATATCAAATATGTACCTAATGCTACATATACATCAAATAAAGAGTTTCAAACTAAACCAAGCTACAATGTTAAATAAAATGATACTAAGAATGAGGCAAAGACAAATTTTAATGTAATATCATAGCCTACTAATTTTCATGTCTTGTTTTATCCATAATAAATTTAGTTTTCATGATTACCTCAACCTCCTAATATCCTACTTTGAAAGTTACTAGATTTTAGTATTTATATTCATATATAATGTAATTTGAGTGACAAGAGTGTTACATAAGACCACCCATCCCTAGATTATAACTAAACTATCTTAAGATATATATATATATATATATATATATATCCACTTATCTAGATTTCATGTGGGCCTTACACATCCATATAACTCTCAAATTTATGCTCAGACCCTCCCTTAGGCATCTAAGACCCTAGTGCCTTAGGTTCTACCACGTGGACATTAGCACCATACTTTGACTATCACGTTGTGTTAGTGTCTTAGTTTGTCACTATTATACTTCTCTCTATATTTAGCCCCAATGGATATCTCTTCAATCTCAAAGACACCTAGGGTTAGCCTAGACCTATTTCAAACCCTATAAAATCACTAGATTAGTATATATACATGAATTTTAACCTTTTATTCACTATATGAAAATGAAATGCAAATACAAAAAAATAATCTCATAAAAATTTGTGCATAATTAAGTTTATTAATCCCTCTTCTACCCTAATTTGTCATACAATCATCTACAACCAACCCAAATTTACAATATATATGTTTCTATCCTCAAGCCTCACTCAAAGAACTAAAACCGATATTCATACTATCTTCACTTACACTTAGAGTAGCACTTAGGTGAGGATAACTACATCAAGATTGATCCCTCATCAGATTATTGGTATATAGGAAACTCTCATCACAATGGGGTGATGAGGGTGCCTAGCCTACCCAACTAACATCAAAAAATTTCTACTTGTGCCAATAGAATACCCTAACCACATGGAATTATAGGGTTTTCATATAAAATCAATCAAAATAGGTCATATATAATGAAGTATGGTTTTGTCCATGCAATAAGAAGCTTCGTAAACTCAAACACAATTGATTCTAGAAGTATGTATCATTTATTTCACATAGGAAATTAGTGCTAAAAGTGGGCACTAGCAACACATTGCTACTATCCAAGGTATGACACTATATCTAAGAGGGATTTTGATACCTATATCCTATTTATGACACTTAGACTAGCTCTTGTAACAATTTTTAGCTTCTAGATCCTTCATCTGATGTAGTTTCTATATAATTAATTATTTGTGTCAATCATTACTATTATTATAAATGTAAGATAAGTTCAATTATTACAAAAATAAATAGATATATTTATTGAATATTTTATAACCTAATTTACTATACTCAAACCCTTCAATAAATTAGGGCCTAACTCCATAACCCTTAAAATTTAATTCATTTGGTGAACCCAACTTACTTTGAATATTGCACAAACCTTAATCCTAGACTACCTTTAGGGTTTGTATTTCCATCCTTATAAGACCCATATTTAGATTTTAGATTCATATATCTTCTAATTTTTATTTTTTATAATCATGATAATAATGATAGAATAAATTTATAACTTTTTGATGCAAAGTCTAATACTTTCATTTGCATGCTTATTTCCTTTCATTCATAATGAACTCAAAGAATACATAAACACATGTCTACATGATTCTTTATATCAATTGAGTTATATGTAATTTTTCATTATGTCTCTATCATGTTATTTTTATCTTATGTGGAATTCAATTAAGAATAAACTATTCACATGCATAGGGGATATATTATATAAGATACCAAACACATTACCTAAACTTAACAAGTCTCCTTTAGATGATTTTTTCTTTTTGGTTCACTTTGATTCATTACCTATCACTATTGGACATAAGAGAATATTATTGGTCTCACTTATCCCTCCTACTTCTCAAACCTACACATCTAGTTACTATCTCACTCCTACTACCAACTTTATGATCCTAGTATACCTAATGGCCGATGATATGATGTACACAAATGGTCTCAAAGCATGGGTTGTTAGCCAAACCCATGGTTACATATTTTTTGAATAGATTAGTATTCTTTCAACCATAGTTTCCATTCTAGATCTTTTAACATTTTGACACATACAAATATATTTTGTATGCAACACTTTATGATACTAGTGTGCCTTGCACAACAAAGATAGCTTATGTTAATCTTGTAATAAATACTATAAAATGGACTAAAGAGAATATCTAATTAAAAAATCATATCTCCCACCTCATCAAATTAGAGAGAAACATTTACATATTTACATTACATTATGAATTAATAAGGTGGGTGTCAAATTAGTGTTAATTGATAATGGATCTAAGTTGAAAATTTGTAATATCTCTTTTATCTAAATTATTAATATACATGTTATATATTTTTTTCTTTATGATATGAAAATTTGAGGGTTTGATAATATTCCATGTAAAGTTTTGGGTTAACTCACACTACACCTTGCATTAGGACCCAAAACACTACCAATAACATGTCAAGTCATTCCTAATGCCCTTAATTACAATATCTTACTTAGGAGACCTTGGATTCATGTTATACACATAGTTCCATAATATTTAAAATTAATTTGCAATGGTCATATATAAACATGCCTCATGGATCAAGAACCATTCAAATATTACTAGTATACAGAGCCTTCATACAATTATATTCCTTACATGGATTTTTCTATAACACCTCCACTTTATATTATATGTAATTCATGTATAACCCTTAAACACCACTATTGTACATGATAATAGATTTAATTCTCCATTTACATCAATATATTTAAAGAAATGGGTTATACAAGATAGGGCATCAAAAACTATGAACAAAGAATTCCTAATACTATTGAGGCATACAATCAACATAGAAGGAAAGAAATTGGATATAATGATAATACATTTAATTATATGTATTCTCACCATGATTCTCAACATATATTATTTAATTTACCCATTCCATAGATATATAATATAGTGAATCATGTCTACACTTTTAGTTGTTTACCCTAATCTTATTGATGATATTATAGTCATATAAAATGTAAAAAGTGGTAGATTGAGCGTGTCTTATGACACCCGACCCATAAGTCCCTCTTACATGATCTCTTGACCTTTCTAGGAACCTTTTTCCTGATTCCCAATCATTCATAGACTTTCAAGACCTAATTCTAGCTTAGCCAGCTGCCATTTTCCATGCTTATTCCATCCCCCCATGTCACGAACCTATAGGATAGGAGTACTGGGGTTGGAATATAATGCTAGACCCTAGGGTGTCCCATTATTAATAATCTTTTCTAATCACATTTCAAGCCCAAATGGCTATTTTATCTTGACTCCTCTTCTTCATTATGCTGGCCTAACACAAATACATTTAACCCATGACTAATAAATTTCTATAAAATCCCATTCAAAGTTATTTTATAAGGGGTTGGAAAATATTACAAAAGCAAGAAATAATATAAGCAAGACCACTAAGGCAAATATCCTTATTATTTACATATAGCCATCCATTACAGCTACCAACATATTCAAACCCTCACATTAGTCCCTATAGCCACCTCAAGCACACCCAGTTTAGCATTTTTGTATCCACATAACACTATTGCACATAACACATCAAGTAGGATAACTACATATGGCTTGATCCCTCTTTGAAGTATTGGTATGTAGATATTTTTCCCACATAAGGGGTGTGGACACACGTTTAATTCATATTACACACACTAATCCCCCCTCTTTCTCAAGTTTTATTTAAGTACAATAAAGGCCTAGAGTTTCAATATTGGATCAGATCTATAAGGAGCTCCATCGACATTCAAGAATCAAAATTTCATAGGTAGGCTCACATAGGGACAGTGGACAAAACCTATAAAACTTATATCTCTATAACAAATTGAGATAATAGTGATAGGACCTAGAATATAGCACCAAACCCTGAAGTGTCATGTTTTCAACAATCTTATCCTTTCACTGAATGAAAGCCATATCCTAGTTCAAGAAACTATCTTAGTCTTTGCACAATAGGTATCGGCCTCTATCTCAATCATATCAGCATAGTTTTAAGATAAGTTACATTTCTCTTTCATTACTATTTTTAGAAATCTACAAAGGTCAAATAAATTATAAAAATTAGTGGTTAAACTATTACAACATTATTTACTAATTTAGTCAACTCAGACCTCTAAATAAAATATTAATAAGACTCTAATATTCCCAAAATAGTTAAATCATTTGGTGAACCCGATGTTAATTCTTCTTGATTCTTATTTTTTCCAATATTTTTTTATTTTTTACATGTATATTTAAATCATAAATTAAAATTAATTTTTAAAATTCCATAGTAATTTATTTATATATATATATTTAAATTACTATGGAATTTTAAAAATTAATTTTAATTTATGATTTAAATATACATGTAAAAAAAAAATATATATTGCAAAAAAATATTAATAAGACTCTAATATTCCCAAAATAGTTAAATCATTTGGTGAACCCGACGTTAATTCTTCTTGATTCTTATTTTTTGCAATATTTTTTTGTTTTTTACATGTATATTTAAATCATAAATTAAAATTAATTTTTAAAATTCCATATTAATTTAAATATATATATATATATATATATATATATATATATTAAATAAAATATTAATAAGACTCTAATATTCCCAAAATAGTTAAATCATTTGGTGAACCCGATGTTAATTCTTCTTGATTCTTATTGTTTGCAATATTTTTCTGTTTTTTACATGTATATTTAAATCATAAATTAAAATTAATTTTTAAAATTCCATAGTAATTTAAATATATATATATATATATTAAACAAAATATTAATAAGACTCTAATATTCCCAAAATAGCTAAATCATTTGGTGAACCCAATGTTAATTCTTCTTGATTCTTATTTTTTCCAATATTTTTTTGTTTTTTACATGTATATTTAAATCATAAATTAAAATTAATTTTTTAAATTCCATAGTAATATATATATATATATATATATATATATATATATATATATATATATATATATATATATATATATATATTCTTCCAAGCCCTAGTTGCATATACTAGGTCCATTTAAATCAGAATTTTTCCAATATTTTTTTGATTTTTTACCTACATATTTAAATTAAAAAATTCACATTAATTTTTAAAAATTCCTTTGTAATTTAAAAAAATATATCATATTTTAAAACCCTAGTTACATGTACTAGGTCCCATTACTTTTGAGGTATCACCTTACATTTTTGTGAGAATTCATATCCTTTTTATGAATATTCTAGTTTATTGTTTAGATTATATTTATTTAATTTACTCTTTCATTTTTCAAATTGTTTTCCTTATGCCATCTAAGATCCTTTTATCTCTTCCTTTGAGATGAAGTGAAATACTTAGTGGCAACCCTATTGAATTCACCTAGATTCCTTCAACCTAACTATATACCATGGATAAACAACCAGGTCAGGTTCCTATTATAAATCCTACACATCTATATTATACCAATTTCTATGAGGCTAATTTTGAAAATGAGAAGTATGATAATAAAAATGATGATAAAAACATTGATTTTCATCACCCACCACATCAAACTTGTGATCCACTTCCACTTATTATTTATAATGAATTTGTCCTGAACAAATATTTGATCCTACAAAGTTTTTGAGAAAGACTCAAGGAATAGCCTCACACTCATACTCTTATTTTATAATATATCATGTAAATTAAAAAGGCTAAAAATTTTGAGTCTTTTATTCCTTTAGAGAAACTAGATTCAAATGACACTATTGGGACAAATATGTCTCAACAACCCCCTATAGCAGCCCAACTTTCCTCTATGCCACCACCAGCTACAACTAGCATATCTTTGTTTATTGATGTATATACCCTTATGTAAGAGATAAAATCTCTTCAATCTAAGGTGATACCTCTTGATCAAGATGTCTATAGGCCTATATAAGCCTTGGATTATTTTCTCTACTTCATACATTATTGGCACATCATATTGCTTCTACACCTTTTCCAGTACATTTTGTTCAACCCAATCTCACTCTATATGATGGCAAGGATGATCTAAAAACACATTTGAGAAATTTTCATGTAGAATTCTTGGATTATGTGCCAAATTATTTGCTACTAACCAAGATATTTTAAAATAGTCTAAAGGATTATGCTTTATAATGGTTTTATAGTCTACCAAATTAGTTAGTTAATACATTTAATCCTTTAGCCAACATGTTCCTAGCTCATTTTAGTATTAACATTGGTGATAGAGTCTCTTATGCCCAAGTTACACAATAGAAACAAAGGTCAAATGATCATCTCATAGATTATGTTCTTTGATATAATACTATCTTGGCTAAGATGACTAGCCCTATGGCTGATTAAGAGTTATACAATCTCTTAAAATAGAGTCTTTTCCCAATTTTACATGAGTCAATAATTTTCAATAGGTTCTCTTCCTCCATGAAGTTATGTCATACACTAAAGGAAAGGGAAGTCAAACTAATTTCAATGGGTAAACTCAAGTACATGAGCATATCAAAAAAATAAATAAGAGCAATAGCAAAGTCCCATAAAAATTAAAGGTCAATGATACCAAGAGTCAAAATCAACTTATAGTTAATGTAGCTTCATAGTCCCCTTAGCGAGTGGTTTTATGAACACCTCCTCAACTAACTTTTACAAATCAACAAATATCTCTAGCCAGAGTCTTACAGTATCTATTAAAATATAACATCATATCTCTCCCTCCTATTCAAGAAGTTAATTCAAAAAAGCCTCTTCGATAGGGATAAGATTAGAATGCATTTTGAAATTTTCATAAGACACCAGGTTACACAATAAATAGATGCATCAATTTGAAACACAAGATACAAGACTGGATAGATGGGGACATTATTGATCTTAGCACTTTAGTTGAGCCTTTTTAGGAAAAGCAAACATAAGGCAAAGCTTTGAAAATATTTTCAAATCCTTTCCCATAATATTATAAACAAGAGATATGGGATATATCAAGTATTCACCATGCATATCATGCACATCCTCTACTGACTACATATGAGGCACCTTTAGTTGAGACACATCCTTTAAACAACTTGATTGGTGTGTATAATTATAGAGTTATAGCTAGACCTTCCATATCCTTCTCAGAGTAGGAGATAGTTGAGGATGATTCAAATTATCATGCACTCTTTATCAAAGCTTACATTCATAATCATCCCATTCATAGTGTTTTCATAGACAATGGATCTAATGTGAACATATACAACATGACATTACTACAACATTTAATATATTTAGAGAAAGATATTACCTTGATAGACATAGTTATCAATGGATTTAGTGGGCACTATAGAGTTCATTGGGTGAGATTTTACTTCCTATACAAGTTGGTCCAACACATGTGGTCACACCATTTACTATTATTCCTAGTGTAGGATTTTTTGATATGTTACTTGGTCGACCATGGATTTAGAAACTTTGAATAATACCTTCTATAGTTAAAATATGCATGAAATTAATTCATGCTAATTAGGTTGCTATAGTTGGTGGATTTCCATATGAGTTACCACTCCCCACTTTAGATCCATCCACTATTTGTCCTCAACAAAGATTTGATCCTACAAAGTTTTTGAGAAAGACTCAAGGAATATCCTCAAGATCATACTCTTATTTTAAAATCTATCATGGAAATTAAAAAGGATAAAAAATTTGAGTCTTTTATTCCATCAGAGAAACTAGATTCAAATGACACTATTGGGACAAATATGTCTCAACAACCCCCTATAGCAGCCCAACTTTCCTCTATGCCACCACCAGCTACAACTAGCACATATTTGTGTATTGATGTGGATACCCTTGTGTAAGAGATAAAATCTCTTAAATCTAAGGTTCTAAATCTTGATCAAGATGTCTATAAGCCTATACAAGCCTTGGATTATTTTTCTCTACTTCGTACATTATTGGCACATCATATTGCTTCTACACCTTTGCCAATAGGTTTTGTTCAGCCCAATCTTACTCTATATAATGGCAAGGCTGATCTAAAAACACATTTGAGAAATTTTCATGTAGAATTCTTGGATTATGTGCCAAATGATTGGCTACTAACCAAGATATTTTAAAATAGCCTAAAGGATTATGCTTTATAATGGTTCTATAGTCTACCAAATTAGTTGGTCAATATATTTAATCCTTTAGTCAACATGTTCCTAGCTCATTTTAGCATTAACATTGGTGATAGAGTCTCTTATTCCCAAGTTACACAATAGAAACAAAGGTCAAATGATCATCTCACAAATTATGTTATTTTATATAATACTATCTTGGATAAGATGACTAGCCCTATGGCCAATTAAGAGTTACAAGATCTCTTAAAATAGATTCTTTTTCCAGCTTTACATGAGTCAATAATGTTCAACAGGTTCTCTTCCTCCACTAAGTTATGTCATACACTAAAGGAAAGGGAAGTCGAACTAATTTCAATGGGTAAACTCAAGTACATGAGCATATAATAAAAAAAATAAGAGTAATAGCAAAGTCCCATTCAAATTAAAGGTCAATGATACCAAGAGTCAAAATCAACTTATAGTCAATGTAGCTTCAGAGCCCCCTTAGCAAGTGGTTTTATCAACACCTCCTCAACTAAATTTTACCAATCAACTAGTATCTCTAGCTAAAGTCTTATAGTATCTATTAGAATGTAACATCATATCTCTCCCTCCTATTTAGGAAGTTAATCCAAAAAAGCCTCTTCCATAGGGATATGATTAGAATGCATTTTGCAATTTTCTTAAGACACCAGGCTACACAATAAATAGATGCATCAATTTGAAACACAAGATACAAGACTGGATAGATGGGAACATTATTGATCTTAAAACTTTAGTTGAGCCTATTTAAGAAAAGCAAACATAAGACAAAGCTTTAAAAATCTTTTCAAATCATTTCCCATAGTATTATAAATAAGAGATAGGGGATATATCAAGTATTCACCATGCATATCAGGCACATCCTCTACTAACTACATATTAGGCACCTTCAGTTGAGGCACATCGTTTAAACAACCTAATTGGTGTGTATAATAATAGAGTTATAGCTAGACCTTCCATATCCTTCTCAGAGTAGGAGATAGTTGAGGATGATTCAAATTATCATGCACTCTTTATCAAAGATTACATTCATAATCATCCCATTCATAGTGTTTTCATAGAGAATGGATCTAATGTGAACATGTACATTATGACATTACTACAAAATTTGATATATTCAGAGTAAGATATTACCTTGATAGACATAGTTATCAATGGATTTAGTGGGCACTACAGAGTTCATTGGGTGAGATTTTACTTCCTATACAAGTTGGTCCAACACATGTGGTCACACCATTTACTATTATTCCTTGTGTAGGATTTTTTGATATGTTAATTGGTCAACCATGGATTTAGAAACTTTGAATAGTACCTTCTATAATTCAAATATGTATGAAATCAATTCATGCTAATCAGGTTGTTATAGTTGGTGGATTGCCATATGAGTTACCACTCCCCACTTTAGATCCATCCACTATTTGTCCTCAACAAAGATTTGATCCTACAAAGTTTTTGAGAAAGACTCAAGGAATATCCTCAAGATCATACTCTTATTTTAAAATCTATCAAGGAAATTAAAAAGGCTAAAATTTTTGAGTCTTTTATTCCATTAGAGCAACTAGATTCAAATGACACTATTGGGACAAATATTTCTCAACAACCCCCTATAGCAGCCCAACTTTCCTCTATGCCACCACTAGCTACAACTAGCACATTTTTGTTTATTGATGTAGATACCCTTGTGCAAGAGATAAAATCTCTTCAATCTAAGGTGCTACATCTTGATCAAGATGTCTATAGGCTTATACAGGCCTTGGATTATTTTTCTCTACTTCATACATTATCGGCACATCATATTGCTTCTACAACTTTGCCAATATGTTTTATTTAACCCAATCTCACTCTATATGATGGCAAGGCTGATCTAAAAACACATTTGATAGATTTTCATGTAGAATTCTTGGATTATGTGCTAAATGATTGGCTACTAACCAAGATATTTAAAAATAGCCTAAAGGATTATGTCTTATAATGGTTCTATAGTCTACTAAATTAGTTGGTCAATACATTTCATGCTTTAGTCAACATGTTTGTAGCTCATTTTATCATTAACATTGGTGATAGAGTCTCTTATGCCCAAGTTACACAATAGAAACAAAGGTCAAATGATCATCTCACAGATTATGTTCTTTGATATAATACTATCTTGGCTAAGATGACTTGCCCTATGGATGATTAAGAGTTACAAGATCTCTTAAAACAGATTCTTTTTCCAGCTTTACATGAGTCAATAATGTTCAATAGGTTCTCTTCCTCCACTAATTTATGTCATACACTAAAGGAAAGGGAAGACAAACTAATTTCAATAGGTAAACTCAAGTACATGAGCATATCAAAAAAATAAATAAGAGTAATAGAAAAGTCCCATACAAATTAAAGGTCAATGATACCAAGAGTCAAAATCAACTTATATTTAATGTAGCTTTAGATCCCCCTTAGCAAGTGGTTTTATCAACACCTCCTCAACTAATGTTTACCAATCAACTAGTATCTCTAGCTAGAGTCTTATAGTGTTTATTAGAATGTAACATCATATCTCTCACTCCTATTCAAGAAGTTAATCCAAAAATTCCTCTTCCATAGGGATATTATTAGAATGCATTTTGAAATTTTCATAATAAACTAGGATACACAATAAATAGATGCATCAATTTGAAACACAAGATACAAGACTTGATATATAGGAACATTATTGATCTTGGCACTTTAGTTGAGCCTCTTTAGGAAAAGTAAACATAAGACAAAGCTTTGAAAATCTTTTCAAATCCTTTTTGACAATATTATAAATAAGAGATAAGGGATATATCAAGTATTCACCATAAATATCATGCACATCCTCTACTAACTACATATCATGCACTTTCAGTTGAGACACATCCTTTAAACAACCTAATTGGTGTGTATAATTCTAGAGTTATAGCTAGACCTTCCATATCCTTCTCAGAGTCAGAGATATTTGAGGATGATTCAAATTATCATGCACTCTTTATTAAAGCTTACATTCATAATCATCCCATTCATAGTGTTTTCATAGACAAAAGATCCAATGTGAATATGTACACTATGACATTACTACAACATTTGATATATTCAAAGTAAGATATTACCTTGATAGACATAGTTATCAATGGATTTAGTGGGCACTATAGAGTTCATTGTATGAGATTTTACTTCTTATACAAGTTGGTCCAACACATGTGGTCACACCATTTAATATTATTCCTAGTGTAGGATTTTTTGATATGTTACTTGGTCGACCATGGATTTAGAAACTTTTAATATTACCTTCTATAGTTCAAATATGCATGAAGTTAATTCATGCTAATCAGGTTGTTATAGTTGGTGGATTTCCATATGAGTTACCACTCCCCACTTTAGATCCATCCACTATTTTATAGTCACTAATTTTAGTTATGCTAGCAGTTTAGTTTCTCCACCATTTTCAATTCTACCTTTAGTTTATATTTAGACATAGTTGAGACCCCCATCACCAGCATAGAGAGTTCATATACTTCCGAAAAGGTCTCTTTTAGAGAAATCATAATTTTAGATTTCTAGATAGCTTCTAGCTATATTATTCACACCTATAGTAATGTGATTGAGGTCTCATGACTCTACACATAGAGAGCATGTTCAGAGAGCTTCTCTTACTAGTAGATGGGTCCCTAAGATCCCTACAGTTGTATCCACTTCTTAGAGTTACAAGGGGACCCCACAGTTAATTTTTTCTATAGTTATTACAAAGCATTTATATCATATATAGCTTTTAGATCCATAGTCTCATCCCTTCCATCATGATTCATGATCATGCATGATACCTCTCCTTGATATAGGCCACCATCATAGGGAGTATACCATGAGACTCATTGGTTAGTATCATCTCTTCTCAACCTTGCTTATACATATTTTATTTTTGATTGATTTTACATAGCTTATATCAAAAATCCAAAAACATTCAAATATGTCAAAATACCAAAACCATTCAAATAATTAAAAAACCTCAAAACATTTCAATTTTATGCATTGACCATGCTTTAAATTTCTACTACCATGTTAGACTTACATGTTATTGGTCTATGTTATTGGTTGTCAATTTATCTACATTACCATGGTTTACTTTATCTTCTTTGAGTGTGTACAGTGACTTCCAAATCCTTGATTGATTCACTCTACCCATTGAGTGGGCATCTTAATTCATACATTCAAAACTTACATTGATATGTCTACCCCCTAGGGGCATCTTCTACATGATGACACCATTCATATTATGTCATTCTTATACCACACACTCTAGTTATTGTGTTGATGTACATTACTTACTAGCTTACACAAATTACTCTATTGATATTCACTAATATATAACACTTTCTTATTTATTAGTATATACCTAGTCTTATACTCCATGTCTTGCATACTTTCAATTATTGATTTGATTATTTAAATGTTATTGTATTTCTGGTATATTACATTCCTTCATTTCTTGCTTTACTTAGCTATATGTTATTATGTTTCTTAGTTCCTATTTCATCTCCTATATGTGATTTAGGACATTTTCCAATGTCCTTTGCTTGTAATTTTCTATGTGCTTATGACCCTCATGCCAACTTTGCTTATTTCTAATTGTGTGTATATGTGGCATTTAAACATGCCTTATATGTTTGATTTCCATTTTGAGTGATATGTGCCCATGTCCCTTGTTTTATTGGCCCCTTGTCCAATCTTGTATGATTTTTGATTCTTGAATTATGTGCTTGTTGCTTGATTTATTCTCAATTTTTTCTAATGCCATAATCCACATCATGCATAATCCTCATGAAATAATTCCTTGATAATAAATTAAGGTGGACACAAACCAATAGTAGGAGGAGGAGATTCCAAATATTCCTCATGCAAATCACCATCAAGAATTACCCCTTCATAAATAGGATAATATGGTGGAGGAATGTCAATAATTTCATTGACAAAAAAATCATCACTAAGATACAGAGGATAAGCAATAGGAGTAGTTTCAGGTGAAATGAACTCTCCAAACAATGTTTTAATATCATCCCAATATTCCTTAAGTTATGTGTAATGTATAATGTGAGACTAAAAACTATCTGAAACATTGAGGATAATGAAATAAAGTGCCTCATATTATAAGGTTGCAAGCCACACAATATCTTCCTCATCTATAAAGTTTATAAAGTTGCCAATCACATATCTCCATAAGTTTTTCATCTAAAAATGCATCTTCATTTTGGTTTTCCATGTGGTGTATTTAGAGGATCAATGGTTCAAACATATGATAATCCATACCCAAAGGCATAAAAACCAATAATGGCAAAAAAATAACTAAATGAAAATAAAATGGACCCCCCATAATGCACATTATTTACCACTAAAAATGTGCATGGTGGTATAACAAGTGAAAAAATATAATGCACACTCAAAAATGGATGTTTAATACTAAAAATGCATTCATGAGTTTTCAAAATGAAATGAAAAGTACAAAAATGTGGTCTAAGAGGGTGCAAATGCAATAAAAATGACCACCAAGAATGAAGGAGAGTGAGGAATTAAGTTTGTTTTAACATGAGAGGGTCTCACCTCCTTCTAGATTGGACCTCACCATCCATATTCAAATAGGGAAAGTGAAGGATTGTGGGTGTAAAAAACAACTTTTTAAAAAATATCCTTTACAATAAGTTCCATGTTTAAAACATAAAGTTTTAAGAAAAAAAAATCTTCTCACAAAAAAATACATGTGCACACTTTTAGAATAAAACCACTACACATATTTTAACCTTCAAAAATAAATTATTTGAAGTGAATGTTTAAGAAAAATATAGTGTTTTGTTGTGTAGGGGGTTTGACTCCTTAAAAAACATCCTAATTGCATGCTTTTTATAAAATTCAATAACCAAATAAGTTTTCAAGCAACTCAACTACATGTGATAAAATTTATATTTGAGGTTTTAAAAATTGAATATTTGAAAAATATAAAGCCACACCTCTCATTTAGTCATCAATTAGAGATATTAATCAATGAGTCAATGGATCCATAGTAAAGTTCATTATTGTCACTTTTATTTAGCCTTGAGGTTGAGAGATGTGGAGGTAGGTAAGGGAGACCATGTGGTCTAGCTATTGACTCATAATTCTAGGAGAGTGTGATGGACTATAATAGTGTTGTTGGTGAACTTCTTATATGAATTCCAAAGTGAAAGTGTCATTGGTGAATCTGTACAAATATCATTAAATATAAATATACATGTCCACCCTTTAATTGATCTAAGCACAAATGAAAAAAATTATCTTTAATTTAAGTTTTTAGGTTGACAGACTATGGGTGGATAACCCTATCATTACAAAAAGTGTAATAATAACAAGCTATGTTGGATAACATTGGAGGAACCCAAGTCTATGGTAACTTTATAAAATAAATTTACACATCTTCATCACTCTAATCATAATAAGATAAATATCCTCTTCCCATATATCAATTACATGATATCAAAACATGTGGCCAAGTATATAAGATGGTGATTTAATCTAAATCTTGAACTCACCAATTCAAAATGATCCAAGTGAATTCCAATGTTTATTAAATAAAGATATACATAGAACATATGGCAAGGTGAAGACCACAATAGGGGATCAAAAATACAAATATATTAATGGTATCCATGTTGAGAGGAGTCTAAATTAATGTGCTTCGTCAAAAACCCTAAAAATAAATTTAGAAGATTGAATTACAATGTCAATGCAGACCAAATAATAGAATATATCAAAGAAACCATGAAACAAGGTTCATTTTGGTTTTAATGTATGGCCTACTTGATCTAAAGTTTTGTCAAATGCAATAATCCACCAAAGACATAATAATATAGTTTGAAAAAAAAATCAAATAATAGCACAAGTGCGTGAAATAGTGTTGGGAGGCTAAGTAATGGTTGTATGGAGATGCTCTAATACCATGCCAAAGTTTAATATATACTCATTGAAACACAATATCTTTCCTACACACCATTACTAGAGTGTTTCCATCATTATAAAATGCAAAAAAAAATAATTATGTACTATAGTCTGAAAAAAATTCACACATCCTTTTGTGTCTCCATAAAAAATGGCCAAACCAAAATTCATGGGAGTGCCTATTAAATAGGCATAATAGGTTGTTTCATGCAAAAAAATATTTTTACAAGAATAACCTATAAAACATAAGGATCTAATATTAATGTGCACTCTGACAAATATTTGCACAAAATATTTTATTTTCTCCAATAATAAAACAAACTCCCTAGTGTAACTTACCTTTGTGAGTGTGAGTACACTAACTCAAACATATGCACTCAATTTACATGAACATGAATTAAATTATTCATGTTTTAGAAAAAAATATCATATAAATTCATTAAATTATATATCAAATTGTAATATATAATATTATTAGGAATGAATATTTTTAATTCATACACACTATTACATTTTTATATTTTTAAACATGTTTGATGGTACATAAAAGTTAACATACATGAATCATGTATATTCATATTCTTTCATGTATATTAAGGTAATGTGGTTGATTATTATATGATATTTAATGTCCTAGGCATTACTAAAATCAAGCCCATATGTGGATCTCAACTTAGCATATTGGAGTACAATAATACTCACACAAGTAGTGAAACTAAGGACTCAATGACACTCAATGGCCTAGGCACTACTCCCTTTCAACGAGGATTAAGGAATTTATCTTCCCAACCTATGAACTTGATTTATTACATAATTTTGTTTCATAATAATCCTAATTATATCTAATCTATATAACAAGGAATCATGGTTCTCCAATGCTTCAACAATAAAGCATCATCTCCAATAACAAGCTAAATCTAAACATGGTTCACACACTTACATGTGTATTCTTTCCTTGGAATTTAAGTTTATAAATTATTAATTTGATTTCATATTTCAGATTTATACATGGACAAATATTTTTCCATGTTCATTATAGGTTTCATGGAGAAATACGAACATTTATATCCTTCTCCCAAAGACAATGTGTGTTATACACACTCAAGTACATTTATTTTCCTTTTATTATGGAATACTATTTTATTTTGATAATAGAATCAAAGGGGGGAGTTTATACATACTAAAATATTTTATTGAAAACTTGGAAATTCTAGTTTTGACATACTTTCACCTTACATGACTTTTTCCCACATATATTTCTCTTATTTTCCCTTCTCTCACATCTACATATTTCTATAAATCCAAGCATCACAATTTATTATCAATCACCTAATAGAATTACAAATTTTATGTCTAACCCAATTAAAATCATATTCATACTACTTCAATATAATCATAATATTATTCCTTCCTTTTATACATAACTTTGAAACTCATAAGGATATGGAATTCAAAACTCCTCCAAGTCTAATTGACTCTTCATACACACAAAAATGTAACTTTTCAAAATAAAATCATTTATATAGATACACCAATACATTTCACATGTCAATTATGCTATAACATACCTAAAGAGTCTCATATAGATACAAATTAGGTTTATTCTTATCGTCCATGTAGCGATCAATTATCAAACATACTCAAACACTTTCACATTCAAATATAATACTCTAATATTTCAAATTCAGCCATTAGTCACAAGGAGTATGTCTTAGTTAAGTTTTAAACACCTAAAATTCAATAAAAAATCATCATTTTCTAAGTATTGAAAGTTATATTATACATTTCATTCATTAAATTATCACTATTACATAGATATACCTAACAATGAGATCTACATGTAGTTAAACTTACCTCTTTATAGTTTTATATATGTAGGCATCACCATGACATTCATTGGGGATTGGTTAAAGCCATTTAAATCCAAATTATTTCCATGTTTATAAACTAAACCCAATGTTAAAAGTGAACCTAGGGTTTCAAATATAAGGAGACATATTTTTGGTATTATGCAAAAAATCAACTTATAAGATTACACACATATAAAAAAATATAAAAATGTTCAATTTTATATATCATTACATAAAATGAATATATATATATATATATATATATGAAATCATCATATTTAGTCACTACCATTAGTCAATACACACCAAAGGAAAGTTTTGTCTAGGCATGATCAACAATCTAGTTACTGATCTAAGTGATTCATAGTCTAGTTTTTTTCCTTCCATGTGATCTTCATTCAATCTCAGACCT
Organism: Torreya grandis; assembly: GCA_037957365.1. Lineage (NCBI taxonomy): Eukaryota > Viridiplantae > Streptophyta > Pinopsida > Cupressales > Taxaceae > Torreya > Torreya grandis. Next base: position 1,365,211 of record JARHVA010004718.1, on the reverse strand, counting down.
ACATAGAATAATAAAAGACTAAGTATCATAATATTATTATTACTTCCTATAAATAACAAAGACAATTGTCAAATCAAATTTTTACTTTTACATTCAAATCAATGTTTAAGTGTAACACATCCTACAGTATAAATCAATTTAAAATATTACACTTTTTAAGGTTCATTAATTAAAAAATGAGGTTAAATTTTCAGAAATAAACAAAACACTC
>JARHVA010004718.1:1165000-1360000 GCA_037957365.1 Torreya grandis | reverse complement strand
GGACTCCTTAAAAAGTCAAACCTGAGATGTTTTAGACATAATTAACACCACTTGTCATGAAATATCTTACCAAATGTCAATTTGTTTCTACACTCTAAGTTCCTTACCAGGTACTAGTTCTTTAGAGACATAAGGATGCTTTAAAAACTTAATGCACTCTTTATTTATTAGATTAACAATTAATTCCTTTCAATATTAGTATATAGGTGGATATGATGCATACCTTATGTCAGTTTTAGAGTAGAAGGATGCACTTAGGTGTAAATTTTTCTTTCAATTGTATTATTTTAGTCTAAAAGTCAATTTTCCAAAATAAAAATAATGAAACAACACATGTTACACATACCACTTGGCATGAATAAGTCGTATGCTATAGAAATCATTCAAACCATTTACCTTAACTAAAACTAAGATCAAGACAAATTGGGCCTCTAATTTTAGACAAGATGTTGTTATGCTACCAGTTTTCATCTAGACCTTTTTTCTTCAAAGTCTTTCAAAATATCATTCAAAATTCATCTTTCCAAGTTCATATCTAAATATGATTGGTTTATGCTTGAGACCTGTTTACAACTCGCACTTGAGTTTTTCACATTTCTATGTCTAGATTGTGCATCTTGGATAAATTTTTATTATGATTTTTAAAGACCCCTTAATTGAATACCAATTTTTAATTTCAAACAACAAGTGACTTTAGACCAAATTTATTATTTGACTTAATTTCTTATAATAACCTAAAGGGGTTATTTAGATGCTAAGAGTGTTGCTTGATTTATCTTATTCCTAGCTTAGCCCTAAACCTATCCTAGATCCTTTTCCACACTTTTAAGTCAATGTGCAAACCAAAAAAACTATAGTTATTCAAAAACATAGTTTGAGGATAGCTTTCCAAGATCCTAACCTAGTGTGTCCTGTAGTCTACTAGGTGGACATTTAGGACACTATAGCCACATGGCACTACTGTCCCCAACTGGGTGTTATTATCCCTTACCCTAACTCTCTCAAATTCATACTTTTATAAATGTGTGTCCCATATAAGGTTAGCCTAAGTAAATTTTATTATCCACACAAGCTAAATATCTCTATAAATATAATTCTAGTTGACTTCTATCCAGTAGATAGAAAATAGATGCAAAAGCCTATCTAAATAAGAAACAAGTTGAGAAAAATTAAGGTATTTGATCTTTAATCTTCCCTAATTATACATATTACCATCTATAGTAGTCTTAATCCTAGATTTAAAATATTTAAAATCTCAAGCATACTTAAGGAATTCAAGACCACTCTCATTTTAACATTCACTTGGACTTGCACCAAACACTACGTGGGATAACTACATCAGGCTCGATCCCTCCTTAGAGTATTGGTATATAGACAAATATCTTCATAGTGAGGTGTTAAGGATGTCTAGCCTATCCCACTAATGAATGAATATTTATTTATCTTGCTATAATTATAAGGAGGATTAGGGTTTGCATACTAAAGTCAAGTTTTTCAAGCACAACATGGAGTTCTAGATTTCAAGCACACATGAATAGGACCCAAAAACACAAGTATAGGTGATCCCATAAAATAGGAATAGTCCTATAAAGAGGAAAATAATACCACTTTGAAGATATTATAGTAGTATGATTCTACTATCTATGTGGGGTACTATTGTCTAGTGAGAAAATAAATAGTATGATCCTATTAATGACACTTAGACCTATTTAGAACCTAGTTTTTAGAACCCAGTTCATCTATGATCGTTGCTTTCCAAATAAGTTTATATTTATGAATATTTTTAAAAAGTCAAAATAGTCAAAATACATAACAACTCTATGATTTATTGTTCTATTTTATTTTACTAGTTTAAACATCTCATTCATTTAATCTAAACATAAGATTTACAGAGTTAAACCCCAAAAGGTTAAATCATTTGGTGAACTCCAATTACATAAAATATTTCTTCAAACCCTAATTTGCATTAATATTATTTTTTGTGAAATAAATTAGGGATGCATACTTATATTTTTATAATTTTTTAGACAATGTAACTAATTAAAATCAATTTCATATTAAAATTTCAATTTATTTACATATAATTTAATTTTTTTCAAAGAAACCCTAAATTTAAAAAACCTTAACCTTAACTAACCCTAGGGTTTACATTTTAAAAAACTTAGATTTGAGATCCCTATATCTTCTAATTTTTATTTCATATAATCGTGATCACAATGACAAAATAATTAATCATTTTTTTTTTGAAATGTTTAATACTTTCATTTATATGTTTGTTCCCTTTAATTTGGAATGAACTTAAGAAAGACATAAACACATGTATAGATGATGATTTATATCAATTGAAATATGTCATATCTCATAACATCTTATCTTTCCCCTATGTGTAATTACATTAATAGGAAAATCCCCCCTCCATGAGATGAAGTAGCATATGCTAATGTCAATAATCCCCATACTTAGCCTATTCACACCTCTTCCCTATAGGATGTGTGCCTACATGTTCACTAGGAAATAGCTAGGGTTTATACTTTTGAGACTCTATGTGATAAAATTATTATTATGAGTAAGATAATTTTAGGTTTACAAAATTAGAATCAACTATCACATTAAAATATTCAAACATTAGAAAATTAATTTACAACACAAAGGCCTCTAGGGCACAATAGTATAAATTATGTATATGCATCTTCACCTAGCCAATTTATGGAAAATAATGCTACATATCCCAATCATAAATGACAATAAATTACATCTACAACTAGTGATTTAAAAATCATTTAAATGTTAAATAAGAGTTCAAATGAGATACGAAGGGACATGATTAAAACTAAGTTGATCAACCTACCTCATTTACACCCAATGAGGAGATCTAGATTTTTTTGTGCATATCATATATTGCATGTGCACCACATAGATTTATGTTTAGCATTAAAAAGGAAAACAAAATAGATAATGGATACAAATGAATCATATAGTGACACTTCATCCACATATCATACAATGAACATCTACAAATTCAAAAAGGGTCAAACTTAGGAATATTATGAAAATGGTTACCAAAGCATAACTTAGAATAAAGAAAAGTTCCAAAAGGATACTCACATCAAGAAATAGTATAACAAGCACATAAATTAATAAAATCTACCTCTCTACAAGGAGGATCAACATTCAATATGGTATAATTTTGGTCATAAATATATATAACATTTTGATTATTATGTTCAAGGTTTGGGCAAACATTCCCAAGGAATCATTTCTCCTATTTTATTAGTTGATAATATTGGTCAATAGGGTTTAGGATTTCTTGAACATCCTAAGGCACATCAATCATAAATACAATTTATCAAAGTAAAATATCTAGATACATAGGAAATATTACAAAAAAATCAAGATCTTCATTTTTAAAGTCAAAACCATTCTCAACAAACAAGCATTCTCAGAAAATTATTTCTAATAATAGAGCCTCCATAACACCATATGCTTAAAAAAGCACTATTTCAAAGGGAAAAATCATAATCAATATGTCAAAAATATGTCAAAAAGGTCAACTCAATAATATGAAGTAGTTCCCTCAAGCACACCTTGTTATTATGATTCCAATGATGAACAATACTCAGATTGCTATTGTAATAACATTCAACTACAACATAGCAATCACATTACATGATCAACTATCATTCTTATTTTTGACACAAGACATAGTGATAGTGAGTCTCCTATGAGACTCATTTATTAGTATGGTTCCTACTCTTGAGCATACTTCCTTCTCTATTGTTACTTTTACATAGTTTATTTTAATTTTATTGTATATAGATTATATATAGAAAACACAAAAATAATATAACCTGTCAAAATACAAAAACATTCAAATATTACTCAAAAAACTAAAAAAATTAAAGATTATATGCATTTTTATGTTTACATTTATACTAGTTTCCATATATTTCATATTTTTATCTATCCTAGTATAGTTAGTTTTATCATACATAGATGATTCACTTGTTTTTTTGAGTGCTTGTAGATTAAAGACAAGACTCTAGTCCACTACACTGATTCAAACTTGCTATCATCTACCCACTAGGGGCATATACACTAATCCAAGTTTATTCACTTGATGCATCTACCCACCTGGGGGCATCTCATACATAGTTGTTACTACTAGGTTGTATCCTTATATAATATACATTCCATTTTACGCATTGATATATCTTGATGTCGATCATTACTACTCATTTCTTTTTTCTTTTTTTTTTGACTATAACTAGTTAGACTCAACATATGTACATCTTGTAATTTACATAGATTTATACTACATGATTATACATACTTTCATTTATAGTTTTCATAGATTTGAATTGATTTCATTTCCTATGCTTCTTCCATATTCAAGGGCATTTGAATATACCATTGTTATTTGGATCTAGGCCACTTTTTTGATTGTATGCCTTGGACATGTGCCCATGTCCCTTGTGTGTGATTTCATTCTTATATATGTAGATATTTTAACATGTCCTTCTATGTGTCTCTAAGATAAATTGTTTTTTACTTGTGTATGTGGGCATTTGAACATGTCCTTGTTGTCTCCATTCTTAGATTTAGTAACATGTGCCCATGTCCCTTGTATTATGGCCCCTTAACCTACTTTTATGTGCCTAATGAATTTGTATGTATGCTCTCTTATATGTTTATTCATCATGAAACTTGTATTTAATTTTTACAGACACAATATTTTTTGATTCCATGAGGGACCTCATGCATCTACCCTCCCTACTTGGGTGTCATGATCGACATGATGCCCCATCCCCTAGGTAACTACTCAATTTTTTTGTTATACACATTTATTAAATATATATTTATTCCCTTGAGCAATGTTATATTATACACATACATATTAAATTACCTACTTATTCTCTAATTCATTTACATTCTAATTTTATTTTTTTACATTATATTATAATATCACATATTTGTCATATATATGCTCTAGATAACACATTTTATAGAGCTATACTCAAAAGAGGGGCCATTTATAGGGGTTTTTCATAGAGATCATGATATTAAATTTATATTCATAGATTATTTATAGCACATAATTTTAGTTTTATAAATCAAACACAAAATAATTTTAGTTTTATAAATCAAACACAAGTTAGAAATAGGAAAAAATAGGGACTCAAAAATTAATTCAGACACCTAGATTTCAAACTAGATAGACATTAGCACCTAGATTGGGAAACTAGCACCATAAGGTGATAATGTCCCATACATGGTGCTACTATATAATATTCCTAACTTTAGGATAATATAGGTTAGTAAAACCAATACACCAAGTTTGGTATAGATTTACATAGATACAGTCATATATTTGATAGTTATGTCTAGTTTTTAAGATCATTTAATCTTAGATTCATAGTAGTTATTCAATTTTGGGGGAATCATGTATGTAATGATCACTCCCATATTCATTTTAGATATATAGATTAAATTAATACATAATCAATCCATAATCACTATACTCAGATATTATATTAGGGGCATGTGCATGGCACATAGTTTCCATATACTCAAGTACACACAAGTTGATCAGATGGAATGGAAAACTCTATGTCATTATTTATGCTATATACACTTTGTATCATATTCCAAATTGTCACTAATTTCATGCCTTAATGCATATATAATGTTTGGAAATATTGAGTGGCTTATATCCACCAATGTAATTGAGTGGGCACATACTAACATACACAATTAGATGTACCTAGTTAGATACTTTCAACATTTTGCATAGTTAAATTTTAGATGCATCTACTTCAAATGGGGTAATGTTTAATTCATAGCCTAATTGAGTTATTTATCCACCAAAATGAGAGGGTTAAACACATTTATGGTCATATATAGGCTTTTAATAGATCATGATCCACCATGTAAGACTGGGAAATTATGGATTCAAAACTAGATTGAGTTCTTGAGCCACCCATATGAGGATTAAGCAAGCTATTAGCTCAGTCCAAGATATTCAATGATATGATCAATATGTACAATTACACAAAAAAATTCACTAGGTTCATGCATTGATTCACATACCCAATAAGGTGTATTCATTCCATTCCTCTTTCTTTACTCAGTTCTACTTAGTTACTTTATTCAACATAGTCTTTTGATTTTGATCATCTCTTAGTAAGGACTAATTTCTACATGTTTCATTATAGGTCATTGCTTTAGATCATGTTTCACATATTTAGACCCAAATTCACATACTCAAACTTATCTACATGGGCTTCACTTCTAAGGTAAGTCTAGGTACACTTATTTTTCCTTTAGACTAGTCATTACTCTTTATTTCATTTCTTACATAAAGGGGGGAATGTAATCACCTAAAAGTGGTATTTCAATGCTAGGAGTGTTCCTTGAGTTATAATATTACTAGGTTAGCCATAAACATATAATATATCCTTTACCACATATTTTCAATCATTATACAGACCACGAACAATTACAGTTAGTTAAAAACATAGTCTTAAGATAGCTTTCCTAGATCCCAACCTAGTGTGCCCAATAGTCTACTAGGTGGACATTAGTGCCATATTTGGGACACTATAAGCACATGGTACTAGTGTCCCCAATTTGGCACTATTTTACCTTCCCCTAACTCTCCTAAATGGATACTTTTCTAAATGTGTGCCCCTCTTAAGGTTGGCCTAAATGCATTTTTTTATCTTCATAAGCTAGATATCTCTATAAATACAAGTCTATTTGACCTCTATCTACTAGATGTAAAATATATGAAAGCCCTATCCAAACAAGAAATAAATTGATCAAAATTAAGGTATTTAATCCCTATTCTTCCCTAATTATACATATTGCCATATACACCATCCCTAATCCTACATTTTAAAGATTTCAAAGTTCAAGCATACTCAATGTGTTGGCATAGTGTTGTCATTGATGTTAATCTAATGTCACTAATGTCAAAGTGTGTTGAAAAAGTATTATCATTATTATCATTGATGTTTGATGTGACAATTAGTTGTTTTAATATTGGTGTATAAATGAGAAATTCCAATTGGTAGTGTATATTGTGACAAGCTTATGATTATTGAAGGTATGTAGTAATTTCTATAAGAGATAAAGATATAGGTCTAAGTTTATTATATTTTTTTAATGTTATATTAAGGTCATGACATGGAAGGAATAGGTCAAGGAATCAAGGTATCTTGAAAATCCTTATTTAAACCTTATGAGAAGGTATATTCAGGTTGCATGGTGAAGTGAGTGAGCGTAGTGTTTCACTTAAAGTTTTCTTTATTTCTAAGAAGAATGATGTAAAACTAGAAAATAAGGGTAGGGTTAGTAAAACTTGGATGTGGTTTTATGCTCCATGATCTAGATAATTGTAGATAATCCTCTTTGGCTTGGGAAGAATGACCTATAGATAAGAAAGGACTAAAGGAATGGTTGATTAGTTAAGTAGGTGGATGGATTACCTAACATGAGCTAGATCTAAGAATCATAAGCTTTATTAGAGGCTATTAATCCACACTTTTAAACAATCAAGTTTTGAAAGTGAAAGATAAATTTATTACATAAATGATAGAAGATACTAAAATGAAATACAAGAAGTGATTTAAAAGAGATATATTTGACTAATTATAGTAATAAATGATTAGATATTAATGATAAATAAATCCATTATGGTTTATGAAATAGGGTCATGTTTGATGATCAAGTAAAAGTCAAAAAGTGGGATTTGGTTATGATCTAATAGGTGAAATTAAGTTACTATTGAAATTAGCACACAGTGACCATTAGTGGTTGGGTATGACCATCGATTATTATGTGACCATCAATGATTACTATCAGATTTGGCATGGGTAAAATAAAATTTGGTTGGGAAGGCTGGAGGGAAATTTTGGAGAATAGAAATAATGAAACTAATTACTAAAAATAAATACTTAGCTTTACTATTATTGTAAAGAACATTCAAGTGAGTAGCTAAAAACCTATTGTAGACCCTAGAAAAATTATACCAAAGTGATGATAGCTTGAATATTAATTGATGAGCAATGGTATTTTTGATCTCTATTATGGTTTCTTCGTTCATTGGAAGATTTTCTTAGATTCATTTGGAGTGGGAAGAACTTATGTAAAAGAATATCTGATGCACAAGACTTTGATGACTTATCCCTCTCTTTTCTCCCCTTTCATCTCTTTATATATGAAAATGGGAGTGGTGAAATAAGAGATTCAACAACAGGTTCAACAAGCTATCTAATTATAGTTTTAACATGTATTGATTACGCATATGGATTAAACATCTATAAATAAAAAATTAAGTTATAGTTGAGTGATAGTTAACCCCTAAGGTATTTAAAGGTTAACTATCGATAGTCAATTTTAACCATCAATGGTTGGGTGACCATAAATGGTCGTGGTCAAACCATTGGTGATTGAGAAGGCAAAGGTAAAATGATCAGGGTTAGTTATTATGACTTAGGTTTGGTGGTTGAAAATTTGTTAAATGATCCCAAGGGGGTATAAGGGTGATCTAAAGGTTAGCATGACATCTAGAACCACACTATATAGTTTTATAGTGTCTACACTTTACCCTTTTTTGTTACACAGTTTATATATACAAGCTACAAAACAAAAAATGGATGGTGGGTCGAAGGTTCAAATGCCCTGAGTATGGGAGGAGGTGTTCCCCCTTAAACTAAGAATTAATGAGTTAAAACATATTAATTTTTAGGTTTGAAAAGTGGTTAAGTGGATGATAACATTTTTTTTATTGGGTATCAAGGCATAATTATGCACACAAAATGCAACTAAGTGTGATAGCATAGATCGTGCATAGATTAAATGGCCATAGTTGAGGTAGTTGGGTAAAAAATAATGTCACCACTAGAAGGAAAAGTGAGAAGTAGACCAAGTTACCCCATTTAGGCATGGTGGTTATGGTTACACTTGTAAATATAATTCCCTTAGGTGAGGTTAGTGTATTCATAGGTATTCAAGGTAGGAATTGATCCTGAGAATACACAATTGGTTAGTGCATAAAAGGTAGTGCAAGTTCAAGTTATTAAAGTATGGAAATGTAGTCATAGTGGTCAAAATTACCAATGAAAGGTCATCACAAAACATGAAAAAATTAGGCCAAAATTACCAATGTCAAGGTGACATGGTTGGTTGTGTGATTGGAAGAGTATGTGTACTCTAATGGTTGGTAGTGGGAGTTTTGATGTGATGGGATGGTGGTGGAAAATGATTGGTGGGATTGAAAAATCCTAAATGTGTCAACCATCAATGGTTAAGGTTGATCATTAGAGGTCACTAGGTGAAAATAAGTGGTTATACCTCAGCCCTAAAAGGGCAATGGTAAAAGTTTCATTGAGGGTTTCAATTGCTCATTTGAAAATTAGTGACCTACAATGCTTACATTCTAACTTGAAAAAAAATAATGGTGATGGTTTGAGGTTGAAAATTGAGTGATTATGTAGAGTGAATAAGTGAGGTAAGGGTGTTATTTGTGTTGTTGACTAAGATTTGATTGAGGTGAGGTGGAGGCTTGATTGACAAGGATGCAAAGAGGCTGAGGCAGAGCATAGGGCTAAGCTATAGTGATTTTGAGTGCACCTCCATAATGGTGGTCATGAAATGAGGTAGGTTTTGCAATTAAATTCATTTGTTTCTTGATTTGGAACTTTTTGCTTAGTGGGTGTGGTTGTGGGCTGAATGGTTTTAAATTTTGGAATTTTGAGAATTAGGTGGTGGGTAGGTAGAATGGTATGGGTGTAGTTTTAATTTTTTTAAGTTTTGGTACTATTTGTAAGTAGTTTTACCAAGCCCTAGGGCTCGAGGATCATTGGTAATCACTACATAATGACCATCAATGATTGTTATCAACTAATGATGGTTGATAGGTGACCACCAAATGGTCATGGTGTAGACTATTAGTGGTCAACCACTTAACCATTGTTGGTCAATGGGTGATTAGTGGTAGTTCTAAAAAAAACCACTACCAGTCAACCTTTGACCATTGATGGTTATAAAAAGGTTTTAAAATGGGGTAAATTTTGTGGTATAAGGTTTAATTTGAGTGTTTATAGGTTAAAGGTAATGGTTAATGGTTCTAAATGTAGTGATGGGGTATGGTTTATAAGGAAGAGGGTAAATAAGATAAGTAAAAAATGTTAAGGTAGGACATGGTTGAAGATAAGTGGTTGTGTAAATTAGGGGTTTAAGAAGATTGTGAAGGGTGTGTTTAGGAAATGGTTAAGGGTAAATGGTTAGGTAGATGAGTTAGGCTAGGTAGAGTTAAAAGTAAGTCTTTGGTGTAGTTTGGTTTGTAGAAGAGGTGAATAGGTAGGTTAGAGATAGAGGTAATAAGTAATAGTTCATAAGTGATGTTTGATGAACTAAGTGAACTAAGGTATATATCAAACCTTGTAGGTGAAGAAGCAGACATAAATATGGGATTAGGTGCCCCAAATCTTAAATGAGGTATACCAAGGGATGACTAATGCAGATTTAGATCATATGATTGAGGTGGGCCTCAGTGGTATGAGATACTACCAACAACTGCCATGTGACATAGTTATGTTAGTGTCACTCATCAAGAGATAAGACCCTATAACTAATAAATTCTTGATTATAATAGGAGAGATCACCATTTTACATAAATACATCCACTATATAGTGTAGTTACTGATATGGGGTTTGTTGATATACCACATCAATAGTGATAAGAGAGATGAGTAAATGGATCACCTGTATAAAGAGGACCTTATGCTAGTGAGGTGGCATTCATGAATATTCCATTTTACACCTTTATATCAGTTAGATAGGGATATTATATGGATATTATTGATGATGATGATGATAATGATAGTTTTTATATGTTATACACTACCAAGTTTAATTAGTGGGAGATTTCCATACTTATTATTGGGGGTTCTTATGGAGATATGGTTAAATCATATGGTATTTTCATTAGAACCTACATTATTAGTTTAGATCTATCATGAGATGAGGGAATACCATGCCCACAAGATATATGGGATTAGAATTGGTACTTTGGTACATTATTGAGCTTATAAGCACATCAAGGTAATGAGACCCAGGGGACTACCATGGCACAATTTTGTTCATATGGATTTTAGGGTTGGTTGCATGAGGTGGAGAGGTGATAACAACTCATAAGAATAGGAAGAAGATCACAAGACTTGTACTGGTATTGAGATAGTCTAGAGGAATTACTTGAGGGTGAGATTATTTGGTACCCATATTTTATATTTCTAGCATGGGTGAGCTACTCCAAACACACACTATCATTATAGATCTATCGATGAATTTTTGGGAGGTAATATCATGAGTTTGAGCTTATCCCATTTGATAGGGTGATGAGATATTTTTAGGCTCATCTAGTATATTCCAAGTGAGTTCTTAAGATATAGGAGGGAGGATGTGGAATTCCAATTACCTACACCAGAGCTAAAATATGTATTCATTGATCATGAGAAACTACTAGTGAGGGTTGATATTGATGATGCAAGTGTTATGTATGAGTACCTTATGTGGTTCTAAGTACATTATAATGTATCTATTTTTAGAGTTGATGATGGATAGTAGTACATAGATGTGGATGTAAAGGTGGGGGTGGTGATCAGAAGGATGAGGATGCCCTGACTAGATAGGCATTGATTGCTAAAAGGGACCAGGAATAGGCAACACTTGCCACAACACATGCATACTTAGCATCTATGACCTAGGAGAGGGATGCATCATAGGGCTAGGTGAAAACTCTTATTGGGGAGAGGGATCAAGCTAGAGCATAGATAGACATTTTTACATAAGAGAAGGATTCTCTCAAGTAGGCAAGAGGGTGAGTAATAGCACCTATAGGACAACCAGGGACTATCTCCATGACGAGATATTTAGTGATAGTAGAGGATCTAAGGTATTATGAGGCCTTAGTTTTCACACATCTTCTTTATGAGCGCATATGGGGTGAGTACATATTAGGGATCACCATAGCAGCTAGTATTATAATACTAGGTTATTAGGATACATTTTTAGGTGGATAGGTAGGATCAAGAGGTGGGTAGGCTCCAAGAGGTAATGGTGCTCTAGGGTCTTAACTATTATGAGACATTGTAATTTTGATGTACTATATGATTTTGATATTAGCCTATGAGTTGATGTAGTGAGATGTATATATCCATTGAGATATATGTACATTATTATATATATGATCATTATTTTGATTATGAGGTCATGATAGATGAGATCATGGTGTATGGTTTGTGTTGATGCTTATAGATGTGATGTTATTTATGTGATGATGTGTTGCTATGATGATTATGATGTTCTAATTCATGTGTACTCACCTAGCTAGGCATGTGATGATGTGGCTATTTAATTTATGCTCATGATGATGTTTATGATATGATGATGATTATAATGTTTTTATGGTTTATTGGTGAATCTATTTATTATGCATGATCATGATGATGTTGGTATTTGATGGATGTTATTTATGATATGATGATGATTATGATGTGGTTATATTTTATTGGTGACTATGTTTATGATATATACTCATGATTATGTTGATATTTGATGGATGTTGTTTGTTATGGTGATGATTAGCATGTTATGTTTTATTGGACATGGTTATGATGTTTGTGATTGTTATCATGGTTATCGATGGCTATGTTTATGTTGTGGTTATGGTTATGATGCTATGATATTGATATGATGATTCTCATGATGATCATGCTTATGCTCTATATTAATGAGTCTATGATTCCTTATATATATTAGACATGTGATGGATAACATATGTGAATGACTCATTCCTTTTTGATGTATGATTAAATTATGGTAGATATGATAGATACTTAGTTGATGGGATTATTCACTATATGATGTTTGATATATGAGATGGTTAATTCATTAAAATGTTCTTATGATTAAAAACACTTTAAAAAATGAAGTAAGAAGGCCATCATTAAATAAAACACATGGTTGGCAATTCAATATTTTGAATGAATTGCATTTGTTTAGATGAAGGTGAATTAATCTTAAAACACAAAGAGGAAGTTGGATAACAAAACTAAATGTGAGAAAATATAAGATGATCAAAAGATAGATGCCTTAATGAATGTATCAACAAGCAGGTATGAGAGAAATAAGAAGAAGACACTATGCTTATTTATTGACAAGGACTGGGACAAACTTAAGTTAGATTAGCTTATGAACATAAGCCCTTTGAATGCTTTAAATTAACATTCATTAGTTAGTTAAAAATTATATTGACCACCTAGTGTCAAGTAAGCTCAAAAATCCCTCACTTATATAGGATATAAATGGGAGGTGTATGATGATGGAATAGTATTGTGAGACTAGCATGCCTCTTATGCAAGTTACCAAAGAGCCAGTATAAACAAGTCCATGTCATATAAGGTGTAGACTGATTGATGTGGGAAGTCTACATATGAAATATTATTGTGGTTTCTAAAATTATTTATGATTTTTGGATTTTGATAATGGGTCATTTGATTAGGAAGCTGATTGATGCGAGAAGCTTCCCATGAATTGGGATGCTTTGACAAATTCTTTACTTAGCCATCTTTCAATGGAATGGTCTGATTTTATGTGATTTTGTTAAATTATTTTGATAGATATCCTTCAAGGTAATAGTCTACCTTACATGGAGATATTTTTATCCTTTAATGAAGTAGTTTGTGAATTCTTGGAATGACCCATAGAATATATGAATTTTTTGCTTGTGTTGTGATTTGCTAATTTTTTTTCTATTGACATGGATTTGATTATATAATATTGAAAGGTTCACCTTTATGAAGGTAGAACTAGAGTACAATAAGGTTGATGATGGGTAAAAGAGGTTTAAGTGATAATGACCATGGAAATCTATCCTATAAAGGGATACAAAGTACCATGAGAACCATGTCATGGGTAGAGCTATGGTACCCATGTTCAAGATTAGGTGGAGGTTATAATAGATAATCACATGATTTACCTTTAATCAATTTTCCTTAAAATAAGTAGATTCATGTGAGTGTAAATAAGGGATGAGCTTAAGTTAGATAAAAGGTAGTTCAATCCTATTTAATAAAAGAAAGGATGTAAATGTGAAGCATTGAGGGGCTCAGGTTCTAGTTTCACTTAAAGAGAGGATAATTGGTAAGTTCATGATCGATACTTGTGCATTATGATATAAGGTCTAAGCCAATTGAAAGCAAACTTACCTTGCTTGATTTTTCCATATTAGTTACATGTTGATTTTCCTTTAGGAAGAGGTCTCCATAATTGAATTCTCACACTTTGAGGTGTTTGTTATAAGCATGCTTGATTTGTTATTTATAGACATGAATATGGGTAAGCATGGATAAATGATGTTCATCAAGCAACTCAATTTAGGATAAACGTTATTGATGATAATTACCATTAGAAATGATATCTTGTAGGGATATGTAAAGAGATGGAATTTGTACTTTGAGAGGCAAGACAACATATGATCCAAAAACAAGAGAGAAAGGGGTAGTACCTATAGGGGTTTGAATGCTAATACCATATACCCATAAGGTAAAGGGGATGTGTAGGTACCAATCCCAACCATCTACATTAACCATTTTAGTATAATGTTGTTGAGAGTTTTGTTATAAGTTTTGGCCTATCCATTTGGTTGTGGATGATAAGGTGAAGAAAAATTTAACTTGATATCAAATGTGTCATAAAGATCTTGTAATTATTTATTTTTAAAAGATTTACCATTGTCTAGGATAATTTTATGTGGAACACCAAAACAATATATAATGTGATGGTTGATAAAATTGATAATATTTTTGGCTTTGATTGAGATGAGAAGAATAACCTCTACCCATTTGGTGAAATAATCTATCACAGTGATGATATAGAGATATCACTTCAAAGAATGGGGGTTAATTTCACCAATAAGATTCAGACCCCATTATGAGAAGGTTCAAAGATCCTTGGATACCTACAAACTATGGCTATATGTGTGATGTAAATTGGCATGTTGTTGACATTTAACACACTTTTTCACATTATCACAACAATTTTTATTAAGGATTGGACAATAATAGCCAAGTAAAAAGATGCACTTAGGGATAGTTAGACCACTAAAGTTTCCTTCACAAATCCCAACATGTGTTTTCCTGACATCATGAGAGGCTTCATGATTATGTAAGCAACAAAAGAGAAGGCCATCAAAGCCATGCTTATAGAGGATTCCCCCTAGTATGGTATAATGAAAGGTAATATGATTAAATTCTCTTTGATCATTCTTGGAAATCTTAGAAGGGATGATGACAAAGTTGAAATAGTCAAAGGTCTATTGATACCAAAGGTTGGGTTGGGTCTCCTCCACATTGAAGACAGTAGGAGAGGTTGATTTGATGTAATAAGTCTTGATAAGATGATGGATAAAAATAGATATCTTAGAGATAGAGTGTATAGATGATATTTGGGAAGTGAGAGAAGCCATTGTATCATCAAACTTGTTCGTAGATCATGGAGTGGTTTAAATAAGGTAATGTTCAAATGGTGTTAAGAATACATTAGATAGTTGTTTGTATTATTGAAAACATCATTATTACATTGATAAGATCCATTTATTTGATTGACCACAAGTTGAGAGTCACCAAAGATGTTAATTATTTTAAATCCTAAGGCTAAAGTGGTTTGGAGACTTATCACTAAGGCTTTGTACTCAGCCATATTAATGGTACATTTCAAATCTAGATAGAAGGATAAAGGAAGAGGTTGAGCATAAAGGGGGATAAGGATGATGTTGAATCTCCCATCATGTTGACACTTTGATCCATTGAAGAATAAGGTCACTTGATAGGTAAATTATACTTGATAAATGGTCATGATGGACTCATTGAGAAACTCAAAAGGAAAAGGTTGATTATCTACTAAAGGTGTTGTGGCTAATTAGTCAATAATGAATTTTCCTTTAATTAACTTTTGATAGATAAATTCAACATCAAATTTAACTAAGAACATGAACCACTTAGCCATACATTAGTTTTGGTATGGTTTGGAGTGTATATACTTGAATGGGTCGATACTAGTTATGACATAGGTCTTGTGGTTGAGAAGGTAGTGACAAAGTTTTATAGCGATTAATACCAAAGTGAGGTAATTTTTTTTAGTATGGGTATACTGAGTCTTGTACTTTATAAGCATTCACCTTGTGTAGTAG
The DNA here is from genome assembly GCA_037957365.1 of Torreya grandis. Lineage (NCBI taxonomy): Eukaryota > Viridiplantae > Streptophyta > Pinopsida > Cupressales > Taxaceae > Torreya > Torreya grandis. The sequence goes on along the minus strand of JARHVA010004718.1, from coordinate 1,343,748 downwards.
ATAACTTTCTCTTTATGTTTCTCATCTTGATGAGCCAACATTGCCCCTAAGGAGTGGTCGATGGTGGAAATATAAATGTAAAAAGGTTGGTCTTCCTTAAGAGGAATAAGGATGGGTCAGGACACAAGGTAATATTTAAGTGAATTAGAGTCTTTTTGGTAGTTTATGTTATACTTAAAAGATGCATCCTTCTTCAGAAGGTGGTGGAAAGGTTGGCATCTATCTAAGAGCTTAGAGATAAAGTGATGAATGGATTGGAGCTTCCATTGTAAGATATGAAGTTGTTTGAGATGGGTGGGAGGAGTAATGCTAAGGATTTATTTGAATTTGGTGGGGTCAACTTTGATTCCTCAAAGGGAAATGATAAATCTAAGGATATTTCTTAATAAGACCCCAAAGATACACTTATTGGGATTAAGGAAGACCTAGTAATCGATGAGGCATTTGAAGATAATCTTGAGAACTACCAAATGATCTTTACAACATTTGGATTTCCCAAGAAGGTCATCAACATAGTATTCTATGATTTTTTAAATAAATTCATCAAAGATGTAGGTCATAGTGCACTGGTAGGTTACACTAGTGTTCTTCAAACCAAAAGGCATGACCCTATACCAAAAAGTTCCCCATAGGCTAATAAAGGTAGTTTTGTGTTAATATTTATGGGTAATTAAAATCTAATTATAATCCAAGAACCCATCCATAAGAGATAACATCTCATGGCTGGCTATAAGATCAATAAGCTAGTCAATGCTTGGCAAAAGAAAATCATCCTTTGGGAAATCAAGGTTAAAGTCACAAAGTCTACACAAATGCAAAGTTCACTTGTGTATTTGGTGATAAGGATGACATTCAAGACCCATTGGGGATAGTTATTGGGTTTATAAAATTTATGGATAGGAGGCATTGAAGTTCTTTGATGATAATGGCTATGCGAGGGTACATCTGATGAAGTTTTTACCTAACTAGCTTGACATCATGGTTAGTTAATATATTATGGGTAGAGATGGAGGGGTAAATTCTTGGAATTTCATTTTAAGACCAAGAAAATTCTATGCTATGGTCTCATAAGGAGGGGAAATCTTAAAGCTCCTCAAAATTTAGCAATTAGTCAATTTTGATAATACACGGGTTATCTAGAATACTCAAGTTAATATCCATTTTGGATTTTTTCAACATGGTTGAATTCTTAAGAGGAAGGGACTTGTGGATAGAATAATATTCTACACTTAGATAGGCAAGAATGGAATCATCATCTTCACACTGAATGGTATTAATGATAGGGGAGTCATCTCCTACCATCTTAAGTGGAGTTATAGGAATAGTCATAGTTACCCCATCCTTTTGATAAGTTAGGGTTCTAAGGTTGATCATACTAATGAAAAAAATAGTTAGGGAGGATGATGTCAAAATATTTAGATGTCGATGGTGAGGTGGATGGTGAGGATTGGATTTCCTTATCAATGATGGTAATGGGAGGTAGATTGGTTTACTTTTTACTTGGCATGAAACCAAGGCCATGATTTTCATGAGGTTTTTGGGTCTTGATTGGAAGAAACTCATGTGGCCTATGTTCACTAACAAAATCCCTTTTCAGCACATCTATAAAGATATGTATTAGCAAACTCTAGTTTATCTAGATAGGAAAAATTGGAGGTGAATGGTTAATGTGAGAAAGAGGTGGTAGAAGGATCAAGGGGTTTATCAAGTCCTCCATAAACAAAATTGGTTTGACAAGTTGAGGATCTAAATGGGAAAATAAATCCAATATTGGGGTCATAACTAGGTTGTTGGTCAATAGTCCCATACTCTTAGGGCATAGGAAAAGCATCTAGTGTCAAAAGGTGATATTCCCCCAATGAAAGGAGTTGGAAGGTTGATTTTAAAGGGTCCATTGTGGGGATTTGGGTAGAAGGGATGAATGAAGTGATGGATGATTTATTGGTAGAAGAATATGGGGATTCATATTTTTTTTTATGAATGCTTATTATATGGAGGAAGGAGAACATCATTAGGTTGGTATGTCATGTTTAATGATGTAAAAGGGCTTGGGTCAGCTTGTATGGTAACAAATTGACCATGTTTGAATTTTATGCATCGATGTAGGGTAGATGGAACATATCCCATAGAATGAATCTAAGGTAATCCTAGAAAAAAATTATACAAGAACTCACCTTATACTATGTAAAAGAGCTCATGAAGCATGTGGGGTCCTAGATGAATCTAAAAGACAATAGTTCCTAAAGTTTTGGCCATGGTGTCAATGAATGAGTAGAGCCCCATTGAGGTTTTTTACATAATGTTCTCTAATATTTTGAGTTGGTCATATGCATGAGAGGATATAATGTTGATAATATCTCCCCCAATAATCATAACCCTCTTGATGTAGGTTTGGTTGATGTATGTGGTAATGAAGAGGGAGGATCTGGATCATCTAGATAGATGGAGGGTATTTCCAAATCCTTGAAGGTAAAAAGATTGGAAATTTGAAGAGCTAAAATAAAGGCTTCTAGAGGTTGTCGGTATTATATTTGAAACTCTATGGAATTTAAAGCCTCTATCATCACTTTGTAGTGATGGGGTGAGGTGTTGACTAATTCATAAAAACTCATCTTTATCAGTTGTTGGTGAAGCTATTTTAGGACTACTCATTGGATTGATTCAAAAGGGCTAGATTGAGAGGAACCCAAGATGTATATATTGGGTTTAGGAGAAGGTGTGGATTTTTGGATTTGGTTGAGTGGCTGGGTGGTAAAAGAAGGGTATATCCATGGGATGGACACCTTTGCCTTTTAATTATCCTTTTATTGGGCTTGTGATTGTATGACCACATGGATGGTATGGATCTAGGGAAGAGTTGGACTAGATGATTACTTTGGTTCCTCCTCACTCTTGGATGAGACTGTAGGAGCATGTAAGTTTATGGTGGTGTTATGTGATTCCTCTAATAATAGGTCATCATTGGCATATAGATAATGGATTAGGACTTGGATATCCTTACAATTCTTCATATCATGTCCAAGTGTTTTATGGTATAAACATATTAATTTATCATTATACCAAGATGATTTAGGACTATGTGGGTCAAATGGTTTGATAGGTAGAAAGGTTAAGCAAGATGTTTTTAATAAACTTTTTAGGATGGTTGAGTAAGATTTAGGTAAAGGTGGCAAGGATGTTGGATTTATGGTTTTGGTTGTTGGATTAGAAGACTTCTTATGAGTAGGCTTCGTAGTAAGAGATCTAGTTGGTGAAGTATTCTTGGTGGTTGGTGCTTTAAAGTCCACTTTTTTAGAAGTAGTAGGATTGGTAGTGGAGGATTTGGAGGTAAAAGTCACAAAGAGGATGGGTATGGGTGTAGCTAGAAGAGGATGTTGGGTTTGGGTTGTCTTTGGGAGACATGTTTTATTAATCAAATGATGTGGTCCCAAAATGAAAGGCAAGGTAGAAATAGGTGGCAATGATCTAGATCTTGGGATCTTAGGTGGTTCCTCCTTTTTCATTGGCTTGAGTTTTTTTGGGTTAGGTGGTACTAAATACACCTTTAGTGGAAGGTGATTAAGGCTCTAAGTATGGAGCATGCTAAGGATTTTCATGGATTTCTTTTTGATAGGATAAGTTACTTGGATTATTTTGGGTAGAGTTGGTTTGGTTGGTTCAACTATGATTTGAGGGGTAGAGATTTATAAATTTTTATTTGAAGTGATGGTGGGTTTAATAGTGGAAGAAAAAGGTTGTTTTGATAATTTCATGGTTTGGGGCTCTTACTTGGTTGGCCAAAGATGATTAAGATGATGTTAAAATGTGGCATGATTCACATTGGGTTGGGATAAATACTCCAAGTTTTGAACCAATCTATAAAAGGGCTTATAAATAGTTTTCATCCCTTTTATATTGGTCTCAAAGGACAAACCCATGGATGGAGAAAGAGGAGTGGTTACCTCATCCTTTTCCTCAATCAAAGGGTCCAAGGTTTGGGAAGATGAATCTATTATAGGAGAGGTGTGTAGAGTGATCTCTTCCTTAAGAATTCTTTCTAAATGAAGAATGGTTTGATGTATGATAGAAGAAAAGGATACAGTGGTAATGGATGCTTCTTTTGGTATGTCTTCCAAAAGAGAAGTGGGTAACCCTACTACCTTGATAAGTGGACAAAGGGGAGTGGTTATTTCCTTGTTCTCATTTTGTAAAGGAATAGAAAGTGACTCCACTACCTCAATAAGTAGAGGGGAAGAAAAGGTGGTTTGGGCAATGGTTTCCTCAATATTGAGTTTATTAAGAATTGTGTTAATGGTATGGACCTCATGTTTGTGAGAGTATTTCACTCTATTGTTTTCATTGTTCATGGAAGGGGCATGGTTAGGGAATGACTATCTAAAGATGTCAAGTGACTAATTTGGGGGTATGTTGGGGTTATCCAACATAAATTACTCCTTATCAATAAAAATTTGGACAAAGTTTTTGAAAGTGTTGCACCTACTAATGCCATGTCTAATGATGTGGTGGAAGGCACACAATTCATTCTCCATATAACAACTAGGTATAGGATGAGAGGAATTGAATTGTTATGGAGGTTTTATCGGAGGGAGTTGCATGATATTTTATTTAAATAAATTCTTGAAGACCAAATCATATGACTCCCCTAATAGAGTAAATTTATTTTGGTTGTTACGGTTTGGGTTCTTAGTTTTCTTATTAGAGGAATTGGAAGAGTTGGGATAGTTAACAACCGATGGAGAAGTAGTTTTATGGACAATCACATTTGTGGTCCCCTTATTTTTGGTGTTAGTGTTGGTTTTATTTTTAGGTTTGGAGGAGGAAATTTCATTTTATTTTAAGGTCAAGTTCTTGTTTATAAATTTTAAATTCCCCTCATCAATGGATTTATTCTCTCAATTTCATGCCATGGTGAAATATTCATCAAAGGTCCTAAAAGTTTGAACCCACAAAGTGGAGGAAATGTGATTGGCATAATCTCAAGCAAAGAGTTTAATCAGCTTGGGTTGGGGAAAAAAGAAAGAGATTTGATTTATCAATCTTCTCTAATTGGCTATGAAGTCAGTAATGGAACCATGATCAAATTGATGGATGGAGTAAATATTGGTGATGGAAACTTTCCTAGAGATTTATATGGAAAATTGATGTAAGAAAGTTTGAGCTAGTTGGGAAAAAGAAAAGAGGGAGTGATTTGTAATATCACTGTACCAATCTAGTGTCAAACTTGATAGAGACATGGGAAATATGTGAAAGAGGAGAGAATCATCATAAGAAAGCAAATAGGAAGAATTCCTAAATGCTCTTAGATGTTGTTGAGGTCTTTCTTGCTCTAAAATTTTTAAAATTTTAGGAGTTCCCATTGAGGAGGATAAGGTTGGATGGGGATGGATTGATGAATGGTTTGTTGTAGATTTGGTCATATGACAAGAGGTTTTGGGCACTAGAAATAATGATTCCAAAGTAGTCATTTTTTCCATCAACATCTTAACTATATCAATCTGTGGTTGTACACCTTCAAAGTTATAAGGTGAATTTTGATAAGGTTGGGTATGTACAACATATAGATAGTTGGTGGGAGGTTGAGAAGCTACCACATATTGGTATGTATACATGGGTGGTTGGGATGATACCATATATGAATACATGAAGATAGGTGGATAGGTGAAAGGTAGAGGGACATACACTTGTGGGTTAGGGTCATAGCTTGGGTTTGGTGCAATGGGTAACTATTAGACAACTAACATAGGTTGGGTTGGAGGTATGGTTGGCATGGTAGGTAGAGGATAGGTGGTAAATTTGGTATTGATGGGTGAAAGGGTAGAAGTTATGGGAACCACCAAGCTCTATAATGGAGTGGAGGTAGGTGGGTTGAAAATAATGGGAAGGGTGGTAACACTAGTAAATGGTACTCCCATTGTAAGTAGAGTATGGGTGGAAAAAGGTTGGGTTGTTCCTATGTTAGAAGAAATATGGATTGGGGTGGAAGGTGTTTGGGTGTTGATTGGTTAAATGGGTTGGTTTTATTTGGTGGTATTGGATGAAACTTTGGTAAAAGAAGATGCTTGGGTGACCAAGTGTTGGGTGGAGGTAGTAGATGTGCTACCTATAAGGTCAGATGACATATCATAGGGTGGGTTAGTAGGAAGAACCAAAGCAAGGGTACAGTGGGATATGGTGTTAAGGTAATGTTGAAGGGCTATGAGGTTGTTATCCAAAAAGATGGAAATTTTTATATCTCCTTAGGCAAATGTCTGAGGGATATTAAGACTTTCATAAGGATATGGGTAACTCATTGCATCTGAGACATACTCCATAGATGAGGGAGAAGAGAAAGATGGATGATTAGGAGGTAGATTTTGATTTACTTGGTTTCTTAGTTGTTTCCTAGTTAAAACCATGTGGATAAGAGAAAGAGGAAGATACATGTAATCTCACAACTCAAAAACTAAGAAATCAAAATAAAAATATCTCAAGGAAAGAAATGCATAGACTAGGGTGTGTTAAAATCCTAGGATACTTTATTATCTCTCTTTAGGCTTATGCCTCAATTTCAAAGAAGTTATGAAGACTAACATGGGATTATAAAGCAAGTACTAGAGGAAGATATCCAAGGATCGTTTTAGGTAGTTAAAGGATCTCAATATTTATACTAGAACTTGGTGCATGGCTTGATATTGGTGCCTACCCCCTCACTTCACATACCATAGAGATAAGGGTGTTGGGTACTTAGCCAAGATATATCAAGTTACTAGAGATTATACTCAACTAGCATACTAAGTTGGTTCTCCCCTTAGTGGTGAAATCTAAGTAGGATAGCCAAGGAAAGGTGATTGATAGGTGATGAAATCCTAGTCAAGCCTTATGTCAATGTTTTTATGCTTGATTAGGTGTAAGCAGTTTGGTCTTTTATGTGTGATAAGAGTGAAGTTATGATTAATTCACTTGATTAATTAAGCTATGTGACCTAAAATAAGTAAGCAAATAATGTATTCAATATATTTTATGCCTAAAATGGAATCTTAATTTCATTGTATGATTATAAAATAAGAATAAGAAACACGTAGATGTAACTATGAACCCAAAAAAAGACTCAAGGGTCCCACTAGGTGTGAAATAATGTTTCACGTAAATTTTGCTTTATTTATAAGAAGAAGGATGTAAAACTTGAAAATAAGGATAGGGTTAGTATAAATTGGATGTGTTTTTGTGTTATGTGATCTATATAGTTGTAGATAATCTTATTTGGATTGGGGGGAATGACTTGAAAATAATAAAGTAATAAAGGAATGGCTGATTAGTTAGGTAGGTGGGTGGATTACCTAACATGATCTAGATCTAATAATCATAAGCTTCCATGGAGGCTATCAATCCACACTTTTAAACAATCAAGTTTTGAAAGCAAAAGATAAATTGATTACATAAATAACAAAATATACTAAAATGAAATACAATAAGTGATTTAAAAGAGATAGATTTGATAAATAATAGTAATAAACAATTAGATATTAATGTTAAATCAAACATGATTTAAAAAATTGGGTGATATTTTATGATTAGGTAAAAAGTCATAAAGTGGGATTTGGTTAGGGTCTAATAGATAGAATTAACTTTTTGAAATTGACACATAGTGATTGTCACTAGTTGGGTACTACCATTGACGATTAAGTGACCATCATTGGTTAGGTAATCATTGGTGGTTAGGGGAAAATTGTCAATGATTAGATGAACATTGATTGTTACTATTAGATTTGGTTTGGGTAAAATAAATTTTGGTTGGGAAAGATAGAGAGAAATTTTAGAGAAGAGAAATAATGGAATGAATTACTAAAAATAGATACTTAGCTTTGTTATTATTCTAAAGAGCATTGAGGTGAGTGGCTAAAAAATGGTTTTAGAAGCTAGAAAAATTATGATAGAGTGATGATAACTTAGTTGTTGATTGATGAGTAGTGGTATTTTTAATTTGTATCATGGTTTTTTTGTTTTCTATAAGCTTTTCTTGGATTTGTTAAGAGTGAGAAGAGCTTCTACAAAAGAAGCTCTGATACACAAGACATTGATGACTACTCCCTCACTTTCCTCCCCTTTCACTTCTTCATATAAGAAAAGGGGAGTTGTGAAATAAAAGGTTCAAAAATAGTTTCAATAAGTTTTATAATTTTATATTTAACATGAATTAACTATGCACATGGATTAAATAGCTAAAAATAAAAATTCAAGTTGTGGTTGAGTGATTGGTAACCCCTAAGGTGGTTCAAGGTTAACCATCGATGGTTAATTTTAACCATTAGTGGTTGGGTGACCATCAATGGTTGGGTTTAAACCATTAGTGATCAAGAGAGAAAGGTAAAATTATTAAGGTTAGTCATTATGACTTAGGTTTGGTGGTTGAAAAGTTATGAAATGGTCCCAAGGGGGTCCAAGGGTGATCTAGGGTTAACATGACATCTAGAACAATAATGTATGATTTTGTAGTATCTACACTTAGGTATATGATTTGTTTGGCATTATATGGGCTATATATTTAGGTGTAAAAGCCTTCATAAGTATTTTAAGGAAGATATTTGAGGACAGTTCGAGGCCTAGTCATGACATTAAGAGACCTTATGTGAAGGCATGGGCTTGGTTGCTTAGTGATAAGAGTGGTCTTAGAAATTTGAGAGTATGTATGGTAGTGGTAAAGAATAGTAATATGTTATATGGAATAAGAGTGATACTTTTATCATAATAGTGAGGTGTTGAGTGCATGAAATGAGGCATGAAGGTTAAGTACTTAAATAACCTAAGACTAGTCATGGCATGTAAAGTCTTAGTGAGTAAGTTTGTGAAATGGATGCACAAAGGAATAATAGGTTGTATGAGGTTACATGAGTAGGTATATGAGATATTGAAGAACTCATAATAATCTCAAGATGAGCCTATAAAGGTAAGACCTACATATCTAGTCTAAAACTAGATCATTTCTAGAATCTACTTGGCCTAATAAGGCATCATGAGATATTATCAAGACATATGAAGGATGATTGAATTTTTTTTATAATGTGATATGTTGTGTGATCATGTGATTGAAGTTTTGATAGCTTGGACAATGGCTAGAAGGTTAGTTTCAAGACCTAATATGACTTTCAAGTCAAGGCCTAGAGAGAAAAGAGAGAGATGGTGGCCAGATGGGGTTTCAAGATCAATTTCCAAGCCAAATGTGAGTATTTTAGCATTAAAAAAGGTGTCTCATATTTTTTAAATTATGTTCACCAAGTTTTAGGTCAAAATTTAAAGGTTAAGGCATGAAAAAGGGTTTTAAGGTCTCTCAAGTGCATAAAATGACAAGTTATCTACCTAAAAAAGTTTTTCAATTGTTTATTGGCATGTGAATCATATGAATGAGGAATTAATGTATTCCTGGTAGATGGGGAAAATTCATATCTCAAATTTCCAAGAATTTGTTTCTAGAATGATGGGCTAAGCTTTATGAATGATCATTAAGACTAGAAGATGGTTTAAACCCTAAAAGAACCCTAATATTGACCCAATATGAGATAAGTTACTATAAAGTGATAAAATTGGATTTTTATGGACATTTAAGTTATTTTATGTTGTATAAAATCTCTTAATAATCTTTAGGTGTGATTGGTTTGTCAGGTGAGTGAGTGTAACCTATAAGAAAATTATTATTTTTCATAGATTTATTATAATGGATAGTGTTGACCAAGTTAAAGTATGAAAATAATTAGATGGATAATATTTATACTTTTATTTTTTGTATATGATGGATTATGATAAGGATATATCCATCATATTTTTTAAATTGGTCATATAAGTTGACCTATCACTAAAATGTTAATGGTGCAAATAGTGAGAAACCTAGGCAGCAATGAGAAGGTGATTAGGGATATGATATCATGGATTAGGTATGAATAAAATTTCATGGAGACATTTTTAAAAACCTATAATACATTTTCATTATTAATATAAGTTTTTTATGTTAGTTAATATGATGGAAAAGTTGCTCACAAGTTGACTTGTATATCTGAATGAGGTTTATATACAGTAAGGTTATGAGATTGGTTTACAAACCAATATTTTAATCTAACCATGGTATCCTTATATTTAAAATTGTTATAATTATCTCATAATATCATAAACATTAATTTAAATTATCATAAAGTGTCTACATAGGTATTGAAGGTCATTTTCACCATGAATGTGTTTGAAGGTAAACTGGCAGATCTAGGTAAGCAAATTATAGTGATAAGTTGGAGGCTCTTTTCCTAAAGTTGAAGTATTTAAATAAAATTATGTTGTTTTTTGATAATTTAAATAACTATACATTATTTTTATAATATTTTAATTCATTTTAATATGTTTTAACATTGAAGCCAAAATGGCTTGTCTAGTTGAGTAAGGACTGTGAAAGAGAAGGTCAACAAATTGGTCTACAAGACCAATAGTTTCCACTAGAAAATATGATATTTATATTGTATATTTTTATAATTATGTTTTATAATAATATTAATTAATTTTAATCTATTAATTATTTTATTTAATATGGTATAATTTCAAGTTTCCATGAATGTGAATTGAGGCTAGTTGGAAGTTAAAAGTAAGCATGTTATAGAGAAGAGTTTGAGCCTGTATACCTTGATTTGAAGCATATAATGAAGTTTTTAATGACCATAAAGTCATTATTTTTATGTATATGTGACTTTTTTCCATGTTTTTTTAAAAAAATTGTGTTTAAGATTTAGTTGTTCAAGGCAGATTTTTTTATGTATGCACAGGCCTATTATGAACAGTGTTTTGAGAAGGGGTTCAAGTGATGGTTGGACCTAAAAGGTGTTTTGGACATAAAGTGAAGTTTTATAAGGTATATTTTAATTATTTAGTAATTTATCCTCTTTTTATGGAGTTTTTAAGCATTAAAAGAAAGACAAAGTGTAGCATGCTCTAATGAAGGCCTAATGGGATTAGGTTTCCTTAAGGCCTAAAAGAGGTTTTGGTCCTATATGTTATGACCAACATATTTAAATGTTTGGTTCATGTTTGAAACATGTTATATTACATATTTAAATTTTAATCCAAGTTTTAAATTTTCAATGGTTGACCAATGTGTGTGAGAGTAAGTGATTTGTATAAAAATAAGGTTAATTAGGCATATTTGTGTGTGTTAGACAAATGAGTGTGAAAGCAAATAAAAGATAAAAAATAGGAGTATAAGGAGGTAATTTATAAGATAAAATGGGTTTATATATATAGTTATTAATATATAAAAAAAGGACTAAATATGAAAATAAAGGTAATATGACCTAATCAGTCTTGAAGAGATCTAGTAGAGTGAAGAAACTTAGAGCTAGCTTTAAGAGAAACAGAAGTGTGAAGAAGAGGACCATAATATATTTAAGATTTAAAAAATTAAAAATATTGAAGTCTAAGGTATACTTGTCTAAGTGGGTTATTTTTCAAGAAGTGGCTAAGTTGGTGCTAAGTCACTAAGGGAGTTGGTGCTTCCTTGCAAGTGGGTGCTTTCTAAAGACTCTATCAATTTGGTGCTTGATAGATTGGGGTTGGTGCTCCCAATTGAGTGGGTACTAAAATAAATTTGATTCATTGATTTATAAGACTATTTTTCCAAGCTATGGTAATGGGTTTTATTCCCCATGAGGGTTTTCCACCAACATGATGTGTTCATACTTGTTATGTGTATATTCTCATTACTATGTTGCTAGACTAGTTGATATTGTTCATATGATGATGTTGCTTGATGAATGATTAGAAGATATATTGAAGTGAAAGTTAAATTTTATAATTAAATTGATTCATCCCCCCCTCTTAGTGATTATATATATAAAATAAGTCATTCAATACGACTCTTATTCTACCATTCACTTGAATTATACCAAGCACTAAGTGGGAGAACTATATCAGGCTTGATCATTCCTTAGAGTATTGATATATAGGAAAATATAATCATATCATGGTGTTTAATATGTCCATCATATCATAATAATTAACACATTTTTATTTATTATTCCATAATTTTAAGTAGTATTAGGGTTTTCACACTAAAATTAGGTTTTTCATGCACAACACATAGTTCTAGATTTCATGTGAGTGGGAATGAGACCCAAAAACATAGGCATATGTGCTCTTAGAAAAAATAATAGTCATTCAAATAGGACACTATCACCACTTTGAGGACACTATAATAGTATGGTATTATTATCCAAGTGGGGCACTAATGTCTAGCAAGCAAACATATCTCAGGACCCTATTGATGACACTCAGACCTATCCATAACCTAGTTTTTAGAACCCTAATCATCCAAGATAGTCACTTTATATATAAGTCTATGTTTATGTATATTTATTACTATTTTGAAAAATGAAAAATGGGTCAAAATATATAACTAATCAATGCTTAATTATTGCATATTATTTGAATGTTTTAGACATCTCAACCATTTAATCTGAACATAGGATTTACATAGTTAAACCCAAAAAGGTTAAATCATTTCCAAATTTATACTTAAACCAATGGTAACTTTTACCTTTGAGATAATTTCCTTATATTTTAGTTAAATCTAAATTTTGTGCTTTAACCAAATATCCATTTCTAAGACTAGCTTTGTGATGTTTACCAAAGACCTAGCAAAACTTCAATTTCATTCACATAGACCAAATTTGTTTTACTTTATACCAAGTACAAGACCTTTACCATATACTGGTTTCATGTTCACATTTTGAATTTCCCTTAGACCTAGTTAAAAACCTTTGTTTTAAGACCATGTTCATGTTTCACTTTTAGACCTCTTTCCTAGAGTGAAGTGTGTTTTTCATAATAATTTTAGACCAAGGCCAATTTTTATACCAAGTTTCAACCATTTGTAATATTAGATCAAATTTCCATATTTTAAGACATTTTCAACAAGAGACCAATCTTTTCATAGACCAAGTTTTAGACATTTTTATTTTAAAACCAACATCTTTGAGATACTTGATTCAATCATGCCTCACTATACATGTAGTGGAACCATGGATAATTTATATTATTATAATATTATCACAATTGATTCATTTATTCATGAGCCTTATGAAGAGGAAGTAGCTTATGTGATAGATCCATATCCCTCATATGAAAATAACTATGTTGAATAAAGTAAAGATCCTTTGGCACAATATCTTGCCACTACACCTTCATGTTCAAGGAAAGAATAAGACCAAATGACCTAATGCCTAGAAAATATATCGATCCCCATAGAGAAAGTTCAATAATAACAAATTCCATATTACCTAATTTTGCCAAATAGCATGAGTTATGGTCCATTCTTGTTTGATCAGCACATATTAGATAATATGGATGAAATTATTGTTATGGTATTAGAGGTAGGTGCTATGTTTCCTTTGGACTTTCCTCACTATAGTTTACCAAGCTTGATGTGTGCACCTAGTAATAGGCCTCAAGTCAAAACATTCGAACAAGCCTCATCTAGCCATATTTATGTTATCATACCAATACACAACCCATAGTTAGTTTCACTTGAAAAATAAAAGGGTCAAATTAATGAACAAATAGAAAAAATGTAACAAACATATCAAACATACCTCAAGTTAGCCAAAAATATAAATGCCATGATAATTTCTAATATGCCACTCATAGAGTTAGCTCCTTCTATAGGGATACAAACTAACTCATCAAGTTATGCCAACCCAACCATAGATACATTTGTTCAAATAAAAAAAAATTGGATGTGATTTATGTTCTTGTAACTCAAAAAAACCTATATCACTAACTAAAGACCTTTTTCAAAACACATTGGGTAGAACTTAAGTGTAGCCCAACCCAAACTAGGATCAACTAAGTATTTAAAGGACCAATTCATAATAATTTCTAATTAACACTATGAGTAGTTTTTAATTAGGTAAGGAATGTCAAGTTCACAAGTTCAACACATAACTACTCCCCTTCAACTAGTAACTTCTTCAAACACATAATAGGGAATTAAAAGTCAAACACAGACTAATCCTCCACCTTAACAAGTGGTGAAGACTACTCCACCCCAATAGGTGGTGACAAACATTATACAATAGGAAACATAGACCAACATGCCACCATATCAAGTCCCAAACAAGGTCTAACCAATAACAAAACATCATTGGTTAGCCATATCTCATGGTTCAACAATAATAAATATCTAGAAGGTAACAATTATTCAACCAATGCCAAGTGCCAAATACATAATAGGTGCCTAGTATATAGTCGTTTCCTTACACCCACCAAATACCATCCCCAACAAGTTCCAACCATGCAACAATTTTAGAAAAAATCATTTGGCCAATAGTAGATACCCTCTATAATACAAGGTTCAACCAATCAATAATTATTTCTACTTATAACCCAATAAATGTAATCCATCCATCAATACTGAATGCCACCTCACAAGCCACAATTCCTTATAAATTAAATTCATGTTATTAATCCCAATTCTTATCAACAAAAAATACCACCCCAATAATACATTCCTAAACAAAAGTTACATATTTTTGGTAAGTCAACCAACTAGGTAAATACACATTAGTCTACCATGTCTTTGTAATACCTCAACTATAAAAATATGCTTGGAACCACCCAAGCCAAACCATAGCCATCTTTACCTTTCAATTTTATATCCAAAGAAATACAATAGGTAAAGGATGAAATTATGGCTCTTCAAATGGTGAAGCAAGGAAATAAATTTAAACTAAACAAAATATGTTCATATTCATTTAATATGGATTACATATAGATACTATTTCATCTAGGATTTGACCTACCCAAGTTTTAAAAGTATATGGGCAAAGGAGACCCAAGAGAACATTTTAAGGAGTTTTATGTTTCTTTCCATATACTTTTTTTTAAATTATTTTTACCTACTTCTCTTTTTCCTATGAATTTTAGATGGATAGGACCTAGAGTGGCTTTGTAAATTCCTAAAAAATCAATCCCTAATTTTGATGACTTGTTAGAAAAGTTTGTGCATCCTTTATCATATAATATATATCATGATATTACTATGGTGGATTTATGCCAAACACAAAAAATATTGAGGATATTTTTTCAAATTATCTATTATGGTGAAGGGAACTTAATAGCTAATTCATGAATAACTTGCCAGATAAATAATTGGCAATAGTATACATATGTAACTTACATAGTGATACATGATGTTGGAATTAGAAGACTAAGGTATTCTTTGTTGCTATTGATTTTGTTCTGGTCCTTTCTGCTGGATGTTATAACTGGTTCAAAATTTTGGATCTTAGTTTTTAAAACTTATTTTGAGTTTCCAGGTCTCTGTAAAACCTGTGAACTATTTTATGGTTTGGTCTGTGGTTTCAGGTCCTTGTAAAACCTGATTTTGATACTATTTTACAGTAAGTTTTAGGAATGCTCTTCCTATTGGGCGTTATTGCTTCTTCTTTCTTCCTTTGTTAAAGGGTTTTGGGGTCCCTTCAAAACCTGCTTTTACCTTATTCTAAAACTTACATAGTGATATATCCTATCACTTAGAGCTACAATGTCCCCATACATTTGAAGAGATAATTGAAAAATGACTACAAATTGAAAAGGCACTTATCAACAAAAGGGTGATAAAATTATATACCACAAAATGAAATTAGAGCCAAAACCAAAATCCAAGCCCAAGTCAGAACCCAAACCCAATTCAAATGTAAGATTTTGTGCTATCACAAGCTAATAACTTTAAAAAACCTAAATCATATAACTAAAATAAGAATGTTGTTAGTAATGGATACATAGAGTCTCATCATGTCCAAATATTGAAAACACTATCTTCTTAGCCTATTCTATAAATACAACATATTCCTTAAATGCAACCTATTCCACAAATGTAACATATTCCATAAATGTAACCTATCCTACAACCATAAATAACTCCACTAATGCAATTACCATAGTGCATAGAGGAACCTTATCCTCCACCTTTACAAACCCTTACTCCAAAAATAATACCCAATTATAAAGTCTTTAATGACCTTGGTGAGTCCATTAAATTGGTGTTTCAAAAATTAACCATAGCCAATATGATTAGTTGGTTGATTCCAAAACACTTTCTTAAAGGTATACCTTACCCTAATTGCTATAAAGATCACATGTTATATGAATACCATTATGTTCATGTTCATTCAACATGTTTATGTGTGTATTTAAAGTACCTTATTCAAAACATGTTGGAAAATAAAGAGATTAAATTGGATAACAAGGCTTCTAGTTCCAATCACAACCTAGGTATTTATTGATATATTTTTCCACAACATAACACTACCAATTAAAACTAGCTAAAATTAAGGCCATCACCATAACAACAACAACAACAACAACAACAACAACAATAATAATAATAATAATAATAATAATAATAATAATAATAACATCAACCACAAGGTCAAAATCACCTTAATAACCAAGAGGCCTATCATGTAATTTCACATTACTACAATAGAGTTTTAGGTCATGTTTTGGGTGGTAATGTATCCACAATTACCATCAACCCTAGGCTAGTATCCTATCACTAACAACCAATCTTTAATAATGCTTATCAACCTCCTTATACCAGTAATCCTCCTTTGACCTGTAACTATAACCAAACACAATGGAAATCAAGAATTACCATCCCAAGCTTGTTTACTTAGAATATGATATATTATATCAAAAAAAAATTAATGTAAGATTCTATTTTATTGTTGTACAATAGGCAAGCTATAAAGGCTTATAGAAGAACAAGTTGGTTATAAAACCAACTAGTGGGTAAAATAACCTAAATAACTAAAATGAAAACAAATTAAATATGAAACTAATACTTTAGATCATTAAAATATCACAAAAAACTCCCCTTTGATCCAAAGGTGTATAAAAATACTATAGAAATGAACTGTGAGTCATCCAAGTAGACTCTATTACAACTATAACTAGTACATTATGCATCTTGAACTGATTAATGACCTAATCATCCACACACTAAAGTAGAAGAATATCATGACCTAACTACATCAATCCTCACATAGAATCCATCCAACAAGTGATTTCTCATGTACTATGTATGGCACATCTCAAACTAATGCCCAAAAATTTCCAACATCTCATGTAGGTCTTTGCTCAACACTAATAATGTTAGTAACTCAATACTAACTCATACTACAACCACGAATTATTTATCAAAAACCAATATGCAATATCATCTCCCCTATCAAGCAAGAGTGAGAAGTCATGCAATAAGTAAACCAAGTACAAACCACTAACATGTTCCACATCAAAGATCATATCAACACTAGATCTATGAAAGCAAAGTATGCAAGCCAAAAAATGCTACTACATCAAATCCTAATCTTGATCCTAACAATTCACATAATATGGGTGTGTTACCATCTTAGAATATATAATCAACATCTATCAAGTAAGAAACTTCATAGTCATCCCATCTATTAATATAATATGAAGAATAATACCCAAAAGAGGAACTAGATGAGTGACTAGATTGACTAGAGTGGCCATTAAATTATGCTTCTACCTTTTGTTGATATTGAGAGGACCTCCTTTTGGAGGGGCACTCTATAAATAGATGTCTTATGCCACCATAATTGTATCATGTTTTCTCACATCCACTAGAACTAGAGGAAGAATAGCCATATGAATAAGAATGCATGTACTTGTGCTTAAGTCCATGTGAATGTTTATGGTGATGCTCATGCTTTTGAGAACTAGAGTGATGTTTATGATTTGGAGATTAGAATGATCTTTATTTCCAGAATGATGTTTATGTCTAGAAGTGTTCCTCAGAGATTTTTTCTATCTCTAAAAGTGCTTCAAAGAATGTTTTATGTTGTGCTCATATAATAGATTACCTATTTTGGTATAGTAGGCCTCCTCAATAGGTTTTTCTTTCTTCTTTACAAATTATCACTCATATTGAGTGATAAACTCATAAATGGAATAAAAATTTATATTTTGTAAGCTTATCACTAAGTTATAACATTTATAAAAAGTTCTTGTATTCAGGCTAAGGCCATTCAAAATAATAGAAATGAGAATTTCATCATCAATTTTCCCATCAATAGCACCATATTCTTGTTTTAAATTATTAATTTGTGACACATATTCAGAAACATCTTCATCATCTATTAGTTTAGTGTTGAGAAACTACATAATAAGGTCAATTTTATTGTAGGCAAGTTGTTTATCATATAAGTCTTGTATATCTTTCCATGCTTTCTAAACTTCAGAATTGATGGCCTCTATGTGAATTATAACTTGTGCACTTCAAGTTGATTTCAATAAAGCAAGGGAATGCTTATCACATCTATGACATTTTGTAAGCTCTATGGCATTAATGGGCAATGTTGGTTTCTTTTCAACTACTTCCTATAAGTCATTAAATATTTAATCTATTTTCCATGTTCATTGACCATTCTTTATAATTTTTAGGAGTTAAGCATTTATTTTTAAAAATTAAGCTCATAATGTTAGCCATGGTGTTTATCAAAACAATGCTAAAGAATAGGGAATAGTATTGAGGTTTTTCCTTTACCTTCCAAATAGATTTTGAATAAAAGAAAATCTTGGGACTTGTAAAAATAATTACACATTATAACTTCTATTAAACCATTATTTCTCCAATTCTCTTTACAAAGTCTTTCAAAAATGGAATATTCCATTTTCAAAAGGCATATTATAAAAAAATAAATGAAAATGAAATTTTTTATATAGGGTTTGGAACTTGTGACCTTCTCTTATGCAAGTGACTAATAAACCCCAACTATCAAACATTCCATCAATAAACTTGTGAATGCAAGGTATACATGATATTTGTAATCTTTATCTTCTCAACTTCTTTATGCAATATTATCCACCAATATAAATAAAAAATATTACTGTAAAATCTTTTTTTTTGGTAAATCCTTTTACCACACTTATTATTGATGGTGGAGTCCACTGGGCAATGGAAATAAAAATAAATAAATTAACCCTAAATGTATTCTATGATAGAAATATGCTAAATTTTTACTTTTGTACTTGGTTTTGGGATGACAAAAATCCATTGAATTTTACTAAGAGCATCATATTACTATGTAGCCTCATGAGTTATGATTAAAATAAGATGCCCCTTAAAAACATTTCTATGATCTAACAGTTAATAATATCATGATCTTCTTTATTTTATATGTATTCTTGACCGTTGGGATTAAATTTTCGTCACTATTTACTCTTACAACCACTAAAGCAATCATACGACCTCCATGTTTCCTCAAATGAGTTCATAAGTATCTGAAGATAAACATTGGCCAGAACATGCTCCAAAAAATATTTTCACCTCTTCAATCCTCAATTACGAATCTATGATAAATTTATTCAAAAAAAATTCTTTCCTTCACAAATTTCTTGTTGTGGATCTGATACCATTATTTTCTTGGAAAATGAGAGATTATATTAAAAATACATATTTAATGTAAGCTTCTATTTTATTTTTGTACAATAGGTAAGATATAAAGTCTTGTGGAAGAATAAGTTGGTTATAAAACCAACTAGCAGGTAAAATAACTTGAATAACTAAAAAAAATCAATTAACTATGAAACTAATACTTTGGATCATTAAAAGATCCCAACAGAGCCCTTCTTCTTCTAGATATAATGGTCCTTTAACTAATCTAGATTATGAAATTATAAAAATAAAGTTACCATTCTAGGCCCATAACCACCTTATATTAATGAACCCATTCAATAACCCATACCATTAAGGAGCAATCCAATTACCAATGCAAAAGAGAGAATGTATGATATTATGGAACAACTGTAAAATATGCCTACACAAATATTTATTATAGAATTTTTTTCACATCTACCATCCAAAAAAATATACTTAACAAATTCATGATCTACTCCCAAGTACCTAATGACATTGTACCAAACAAATTTTAAGCTTTGGTTGGATACATCATCCCTATGTCCTCTTCATAATATTTAATTGTATATTGAAGTTGTCATAACATGACATAAATTTAAACGTGTCCTCATAGACAATGGATTAGACCTTAATATTATATCTCTAAATTTAATCAAACATCTAAGATATATAGAAGCCAACCTTCAACCGGATACCATTGCCATTAAGGCCTATAATACTGAAGACATTGAGTTAGAAGGAACAATTTGTTTACTAGTCCTCATTGGGCATTTGACCCATGATACACTTTTCCATGTCTTAGATCTAGATTTATCTTATAATGTATTTCTTAGTTGACCATGGATACATAAAATCCATGAAATACCTTCAACCTTGCTCAAGTGTATCAAGTTTCATCATTCTAAGATGGAGGTAACTATTCATGTAAACTTACAACCATATTAGTTTTGTAAGAATTTAGAGTCTAAGTATGATATTTATAATTATAATTTTTACATAGACCCTACACCAAATAAGGACAAGGATATACTTGTTAAATTTATAGAGTCTAATTGCATAGACCTTGATAGACTTGCATCAACATCATATACACCACTTGAAATTTCCAATCATTCTACTATTTTAGATAATGGTCCAATATAATAGTTTACATATAATACCTTCCATATATACAAACTTAAAAAATAACTCAAGTCTTATGGAAGGCCCACGGTGAAGGTAATTTTCATGGAATGGTGACAAAAAGGAAAACTTCACAGCCCAATGCCTATTATTTTCACACTAGCCACTAGAAAATAATAGGACCCACTTGATGAAGATAATTCTTTGGTGTACAATGATTATTTGGTTGATTTCTACCAAAGTAAAAAGTATCCCATCCCTAATAGGATTATAGATGAATATGTTGATGAAGGTAGAGTCCTAAGGGAAATTATCAAGGTACTATTGAGCCTATTTATATAACCAGGTACAAAGGAAATCATGATATTAGATTCAAACCACCTACAGGTGACCCCACCTATCTTATTCATGTTCTTACATCAATGACTAGTACTAATGATGTTGGTAGTGAAGTAGAGTATCATCATAATATATGTGAAAACCTAGCCAACACCAACCTATTTGACCCTTACAACATTTATACCATCATGCCAATAATCCACCATTCTCCACTTGTCCTTTATCACAATCAACTCATAGATTGGGATAAAGTAAATCCATAGTACCTCTTGACAATTTCAATAATGATAAGGTTTTTTTGTTATTTCTTGGGCTTGAGAGAAAATGTTATTTTGGGATAGCATAATCAAGGATTCTCTATAAAATTAGATTCTTTTGCCTATTTTGGAGAGTGAGTGAACACCCTTAGAAAAATGCAAAAAATAAAACACTAAGGTCCCAAAGTGATAACCTCATTGAAGAACTTTTGGACTAGGGAAAAAGTTAATAAAAAGGCCAATATCTTGGTATAAATCTATTTCATGCACCACTAAATGGGGAGATTCACCCTTCCTTGAATGAATCACGACACACCACCAAGAACAAACTTACATTTGGTTCTAAACTCAATATAAAGGAGCAACATGATTTTGATAAAAAAATCGAGAGTGTCCTAATGTATTTGTTGCATGGCCATGAACACCATTAGAATATTTTGATTCATCCTGTTTGGGGGAACTTGAATAACTAGTCTGACTAAAGGACTTTGATATTGTCAGTAAATTTACATCTTTGTTGACTATTATGGAAGATGACTCTACTCTTTTTGTAAATGATACTTCAAAAGTCAACACTAGAACTCTAAATATTCCTAAGTGGATAAAGATAGGTGCATCCCTCACTAGGGAGGAACATGAAGCTATTATATCTCTTCTTAGAGAGTTATACACCATCTTGTAGTTCATCTAAATGCTAAGGTAGTTAAGCAAAAAATTAGGAAAATACAGCCTCAAATTGCTATATTTGTCAAGAAAAAACTTGATAAATTCTTAGATATAGGATGTATTAGACCTATTGATTACTTAGAATGGATCTCCAATATTGTGTCAATAAAAAAAGCCAGAAGGTATCATATTATGCACTAATTTTTGAGACATTAAAAAAGCCTATCCAAAGGATGACTTTCCTCTACTAAGCATTGACATGAATTTTGACTCCATAATTGGGTATGAAATGTTATCCCTTGTGGATGGATTTTTAGGATATAACCAAATCAATATTGCACCTGAAGATTAACACAAAACATCTTTCACCACTCTTTAGGAAACCTTTTGCTATCAGGTCATGCCTTTTAGCCTTAATAATGTAGGGGAAACATACCAAATGTCCATGACTATTATATTCCATGATATGATGCATGTTATTGTCAAAGACTATGTTGATGACATATTAGGTAAATATAAGACCTGTGCATACCATCCAACCATACTATGGAGAATATTTGAAAGGCTTCATGAGTAAAAGGTTTGTATTAACCCTAAAAATTGTATCTTTAACATTAATTTAGGATAAAAATTAGGTATTATTGTATCTCACCTAGGCATTTAATTTTATCCTTCCAAAGTTCAGGTGATTACTAAGATGCCACCACCTTTTAATTTGAATTAGTTTTGTAGTTTATAGGGAAAAATATAATATATTAGACACTTCATATCATTGTTGGCTGATAAATTTCACCCATTTACTCATTTATTGAATAAATTCACTACCTTTACATATAATTATTATTGATAAAATGCCTTTTAACACTTGAGAGAATATTTGGCCAATCCACTTATTCTGTTACCACATATGCTAAGCTAGTTAAGCAGTTTACTATATAGGTCATACATTAGTAGCATATGAACACAATTATATGTTGATTAATAAATATTTTTCATATATGGTCTTCCAAACCCAAAAGTTTCATCATTACATACTAAAAAATAAGACCATAATCATCACCAAAGTAGATTTGCTCAAGTGTTTACTATAAAAAATAGCTTTATGAGGTCACATGTCTAAGTGGATCATGATTCTTAGTGAGTTTGAGATTAAATATGTCAATAAAAAATCCATTAAGGGATAGGTACTTATAGACCAAATTGTTAAATATCTTATTTTATATACTTAACCACTTACTTTTGCTTTTATAGATGAGTCTATCATGACCATAATTGAAACACCTCCTGAAGAGCAATAATGAAACTTTATTTTTATGTTTCTTTCACATCTCATGGGTCAAGATAAGGATTGTTTTTCATAACATCATAGGAGGATCTCATTCATGAGTCCTTTTGTTTTAGATTTCCTTGTACTAATAACATACATGAATATGAAACACTCATTTCAGGGCTTCATATAATGGTATAATGGAGCATATAACATCTACTAGTTTATGGTGATTCATATCTTATCATTAATTAGGTTAAAGGCCAATTCCAAACCAAGTATGACAAGTCAATACCTTATAAAGCCATGGTGGACTCTTTCAAGCAAAACATTTCTTACCTTCAATTTGAACACATACCTCAAGCCAATAACAAAAAAATAGATGCCATGGCTACAACTGATTCTATGACCCACATCATAGACAAGGTAAGTGACTATTAGTTCCTCATTGAAAATCTTATATCACCTACCCATGAAACCTCGACCATTGTAATGATCAATGATATTGTTCAGCTTAGTTCTACCTAGTATTCCAAACTATATAACTATCTCCATGACTAAGTCCTACTATACCTTTCCTGAAAAAATAAAATGCCTTCACACACCAAGCCTCTTATTATAACTTACTCAAACTTACAATTTATTGTAGAAGATTTTATGGAACTCTAATCCATTTTTAACTTTATTATAATTTGGATTAGAATTGAGGAAATTTCATGAATGGGTTATGGGTCCCATACCAATATGGTTAGTGCTGGAAAATTTTTGACCCACATATGAATCTCTTGCATGGTTTGATGTAGCAATGGATCTAAGGACATTTATAGTTTTTAAAATCCCCATTTTGAAATATCAAGAGTCCTTTAAATGAGTATGGAAGAAGCCTGTAGGCTAAACAAGCTAAGTGCAAAACCCCTTTATTGATGCCAAGTATTTGGTCTCAATTTCATTTGTTTCAGGATTTTTTTTTTCTAAGTTTAGATCTTTTAGCCCCCTTTTTTGGCTAGGTGTTACAATTTATTTTGATCTTTATTTTGGCTAAGCTCTAAATTTTTTTGGATAATTTGTTTGAGGCAAAGTTTTTTAAGGTCTTTTATTTTGGACAAATTATCTGAAGTAAAATCTTAAGGGTTTTTTTATTTTGATAAAATTATCTAAAATTTTTTCCTAAAGAGGTATTTTTAAAGGAAAAATGGTCCAAAGCAAAAACCCTAAAGGGTATTTTTTCAAGCAAAGTATCCCAAACACTTTTATTGAAGGGTCTTTTCTCAATAAAGTGAACCAAACACAAGTCTTAAAGGGCACTTTTTATAGCAAAGTATCCCATACAAAGTTTTTGAAGGGTAATTTTCAAGTAAAGTGGTTTAAATAAAAAGTTTTGAAGGATCATTTTTCAAGTAAAGTGTCCCATGTAAAAGTCCCGAAGGATATTTGATCACCAAAAGGTTGCCTTGTGACAAAGCCTAAAGGGTCATTTATTTTGAGAAAATGCCTAAGTACAAAAGTTATTTCGAGAAAATTATCCAAATAATTTTTTGGAAGGGACATTCTTCAAGTAAAGTGTCCTATACCAAAATTCCAAAGGGTTGATTCATAACAAAGTATCTTAAACAAAATACTAAAGTAAATAGCCGTTTGGATTTGAAAAAGACCACTAGAACTTAAAATCGACATCTATATGGCCATCATTTGATGGGATCATCAACGTATTTGATAATTATGTAGACATTAAATTTAAACCATAGTAAAAAAATCTTCTGATCTTAAATTATATGGTTGTATGAATTTCAATGATGATTGCATGAATATCATTTAACATCGTTTAGACTATCAAATTTAAGACCATGAAGTAGCCATTGAATTTCAAAAGTGGGTCTTAGTAAATCAATGGTTAGAATTTTATTAAGCATCCAATATCAATTTACAAACAAGTCAAAATGTTAAGGGGATTAAGGGCTACCAAGTGGTGTAATCATGTGAAATAATAAATTGATATTAGGATCCTGAGGATCAACACACATTTGACACATGGCATAATCAGAGATAGAGTTGACAATTCAAAGATAGATTTAATGGCTCACATTTTTTTATCCCTGACAAATCTAATAGAGCAAGGGAAAGGATGATGTAAGTGGGACCAATTAAATCTAAGAAGCAAATACATGTATGTCAAGTGTCAATGGTAAATTATCTTGGGTAGAGGATCCATGGTTCTCGATCTATTTTATAGGGAAGGATCAATGGAGTGAGCTGAGTCAAAAGGGGTCAATGATCTAAGTCAGCTTTGATAGCCAATAGAAAAAGATTTAGTTGAGACATTCTTGACTGAGGTCGATAGACCAACTTGACTTGAGAAAATTAAATAAATTGACCCAAGTTGATGGAAATATATAGAATTAAGCTCAAATATGATCCATATTAGACTAGAATGCATAAATAAAGGGCTAAGCATTATCATCAGGGTTCTATATAGATAGATTAGGTCTTTTAGACCTAATATAGATAAAAAATTAGTGAGTTGGTAGCTAATTTTAACCAAGCATCAAATAGGATGTTGTACCTATATGGATTATATGAAAACTACTAATCTTAGAAATGTTTTCCTCTATGGTTAATCCAAGTCTAGGTTTCAACATAGGAATAGTTATATGTAATTAATGAAGGAATATCTTGAGCCATAGTCTTGATAAATAGTTAGGTTTATAGACATAAGGGTTTTGTCCTTATATAGAAGCTAAGTGAAAAGATACATAGAAGATCAAACAAAGGGTCTAGTGTTGGGAAATATGACTAGGGGAATTTAATGCATCCTCAAAACCTTTGGGGACCTCCTCACTCAATAATTCAAGGGAAGTGTCCCACTTGATCAAAAAGGTAGCAAGGTTTTCATTAGCTAAGGATAAAATGTGCTATCTTAGGTTTAATCAATTACTTGGGACAAAGTGTTCTTATTATGATGGCATGTTATCTCTTCTCTCTTCTTTTATTCTCAATTTTAATCCCATTTTCTTTTCCTTTGAAAAGGTTCTCAGATTTTAGAACTTTTATCTTTCTAAGAGATAGGGATACTCTTTGAGATACTATAAAGTATGTTGAGCTTAATTAGGCTTGACCCTATCAATAATTGTAATAACTACCTCTAGATTCAATATAAGACATTATTTACCTATCTCTTGCCTTGGATCTAGTTTGGTGAGTTGTGCATGATGGGATTGTGTGAAGTAGAATCTTCCTCATCCATTGTCCTCCTTTCTAACCTTGTTTAGGGAGTTTTTTATGTTTTTTTTTGGTCTATATTAGTGTTTTAATTTGAACCTCTTATATTAAATACTTATGCAAATTAGCTTGATATTGAGGTTGTGTGATCTAGAATTATATTTAGTAGATCTAGTGTGGGTTCAATCTTATGGGATTTTTCCCTTTAAATTTGGTGAATCACTTAGTTAAAATTATTAGGATCCCTTATTCTCTTTATAACCCTCTCCCCATGAATCATTATCTTAGAATTATCTTAGGTGAAAATCAAAGAAGAAGTTGGCCTACTCCAGGGGTTTAGCCCCAACATAGGTTACCCACAGCCTAGGGTTTATCCCAATATTATAGCTTAGTTGGAGAGATCCTGAAGAACCCTCTTTGAGGGTGAAAATTAAGCCTATAATAGTTTCCATCATGCTAAGTGGGACAAGATCCAAAGTAGTCAAATGATTTTTTATTTTGTCCTTCTGCATATCAGCCTTTGGAAGAAGGTGTTCAAAAATCAATGGCAACTATGAGCATCTATTAGCTGGTTAAGTAGCCTAACTAAGTACCTAATCATCATAATCTAGTATGTATAATTAGTCATCTTTTGATCAATATGATTATCCTCTACCTAAACATCACACATATCAGGCAAATAATGTTTATGTGTTCCCCTCAAGTGGCCCTCAAATAGCCTATCAACCCTATCATAACCCTTGTCATCTTTCTACCCTTGCATAATACTAAGGCCAACCTCCTTTACATTCAAACTAGTCCTCTACTTCCCCTTATCAAGACCAAGCTTACCTTGTTACATCCTTATCAAAGGTCAAAAAACCATAAGCATATTACATCGAGTTGATAAAGCAGATTGGTAAGAGTTCAAAGTTTTCTCCAGTCATCCCTATCCATGCTCTATAAAAATCAAGGAGTGATCTTAAGTTAGTGAATAATAAATAGTTATTTTATGAAAGATAACAATGGTCACCTTGTAATAATGAGGACATATCAATGATAAAAAACATGGTCCAAAATCTAGATAATATACTAATATCTTCTGAAAGGTAATGAAATCATTTGGAATAGCTTCATGTACCCTCTCCCCTAAAAGAGCCTCAAATTTAACCTTTAAAAGTCCCTGATCAGCTCCCTAGTCAACCTTGTCCAAGTTCATCCATATTAAAACTCAAAGAGGTAATATTGGACCAAGGAAGAACAAACATGAAAATCAAGGAGGGGGTTAGGCTTGGACAAGAATTCCATATTCATCCATGGAATCTATACATATCTTATTAAAATAATTTTGGAATGTATGGGCATCCATTAATGAATATAACTACCCATATGTTGAGAAGAAAGAAATGCAAGGGTGGGTATTATCTATTAAAAAAGTGTTTGAGAAATGGGAGAAGTGTATATCAATCATGAGACAATTAGTCTACCCTCTCCCACCCCTATTCTCATTCTCACTCAATATCATGAAGATATCCCATCTTGAAACCTTTCCTATGACCCTAATTATTTCATACCCTCTCTTGTGAAACCACCCTCTCCCACACCCATTCAAGAAGAAGAGAAGGTGACCAAGTATTTCAAGTTACCCTCATATAAATCAATCAAGGAGGGTATAAATAAGGAAAGGGAGGTGTTAGTTAAGGTAGTTCAAGAACCAACCTTAGTATAAAAAGGGTTAGCTATGCCAAAAATGAATCAAACAACCATAGCTTAGCTCAATGAGCATGTGAGACTCTCTCTCTCCTTAGTTAAAGAACCACTTAAAAGAGAATTCAAACTACCTACATATAAGGATCACCTCCTAAGTTGAGATAAAGGTGAATTTCTTCACCCTCCCACCATTTCCCTTATAAAAGAGGAGCTTATTCTATAAAGGATAGAGGAGGATCTTGTAATCATAAGTGACACTGAAGAAGACAAAGAAAGTGTCTATGTTGAGGAAATCATTATAGGTAGCCTAATTAATAAGGAGGAGCATTTTTTAGATTTCAAGTTATAGGAGCCTAATGATAAGCAAGAGGATAACCTTTATGAACCTAGTGTGGAGGTTAAGATCAACTCAAATAGTAAAGATCTTGAAGAGTTATGGTAGTATTTGTGCTCAAATTTATTGAGTGAAATGGAGTAGTTTAATAATGCAAACATGCCTAAATAATACAATCCATAAGCTAAACATGAGGTAGACCTTGAAGGGACTATTAAAGCCCAATTATACATAGATGATGAAGAAGATCAAAACCAAGAACTAGAAGTTGGTCCACTCTAAGATTAGGTGTTAGTTAAGGATAGCCCTGATATGTTAGAGCTAAAGGAAAATAGAATAGACCTCGAGTAAGAAAACTATAATGTTTTAGACCTTGGATGGTCAAGTCAACCCTCATTTTCAATTGAAGAATAAGATGAAATCTTGAGTGAGGTTGATGAAGGGGACATCTCAAGTGCTCAATTGATTCAGTGTGATAAGCATACTAGTAAAGAGCTTGAAGAGTTATGGTAGTAGTTTAATGCCATAGCCAAAGAATTTGAAGAGGCTAAAGGACCTATCCTCTTTCCAAAAAGCTATGAACATGCTATTGTAAGCATGAAAAGTCCTAGTTTACATAAGTATAAGGTATAATAACATGGTCTTTCTAAAACACTAATTGAACCAAACACCATTGATTCTAAGAGCCCAAATGAAGCCTTCATACAAGACTTTCTCAAGAGTGGAGAGAAACATCAAGAAAGTGCTCTTGTAGTCCAACATGAACTAGGTTTGGAAGAATTGGACTAGTATGTCTAGATTGGAGACATGTTCATTCCACTCTATCCACTAGGGATCACATCAAAAGGATTGGCCATTAGGTTGCCTAATTTACCAATTTTGGTACCTCCAATGCAAGGTATCTTCCATCCTTATTTATTACAAGAAGATGATACTAGAGGTTTCCCTTTTGATCTAGATACACCAATTTTTAAACGGACTTATATATATTAGAGTAGGTTCATTCTCTTCCCTAAGTGACTTTGTGCACATTTGTGTAGTAGGATAGTTTTTCCTTCTTTCTTGTAAGTTCCTACATGCATTTGACTTTGTTGTTTTATTATTGGTCCTTGTTGTTTCAAGAGGAAGTTCCAAAAAGGATCAGACTCATATCTAATTTTAGATCAGTTCAATTGTAAAGAGGAGACTCCATGCCCAATGGACTAGACAAGGCATATGGTCTAGGTTCTTTTTCATAGATAGGCATGCAACCCTTGTGAGTCACCAAAGATGTTGGCCAATTTTTGGCCCACATATAAATCTCTTGCATGGTTTGATGGAGCAGTGGATCTAAGGACATGGAAAACATTATAGATCCCCCTTTCAGAATATCAAGAGTGCTTGGAATTAATATAGAAGAAAATTACAAGCCAAATAAGCTAAGTACAAAACCCCTTTGTTAGGGCCAAATCTTTGGGATAAAGTTAATTTTATTTGAGTCTTTTATTTTTCTAAGGTCAACTTTTTCAGCCCACTTTTTTGGCTAAGTGTTGGAATTTCTTTCAGACTTTTTTTGGCTAAGTGTTGAATTCTTTCAGACAATTTAACTAAGGTAGATTTTTTGAAGGTATTTTATATCAAACAAATTATCCAAATTAAAAACCTAAGGGTCTTTTTCTTTCAAGAAAATTATCCAAACAATTTTACCAAAGAGGTCCTTCTATAGGAAAAATTATCCAAAGCAAAAATCTTGAAGGGAACTTTTTCAAGCAAAGTGTCCCAAACACTTTTCTTGAAGGGTCTATTCTTGGGAAACTAAACCAAAGAGAAGTCTCAAAGGGCACATTTTTTATAAAAGTGTCCCATAAAAAGTGTTTGAAGGGTAATTTTCAAGTAAATTGGTCTAAATCAAAAGTTTTGAATTGTCACTTTTTAGGAAAAGTGTCCCATGAAGAAGTCCCAAAGGAGATTTCAATGTTAAAAGGGTGCCTTATGACAAAACCCAAAGGGTCATTTCTTTTAGGAAAGTGCCTAAGTATAAAATTTATTTCAATAAAATAAAGTGTCCTAGACCAAAAGGCTAAAGGGCTGATTCACAGCAATGTGTCTTAAAAAAATCTAAAGGAAATAGCCATTTGGATTTGAAAAATACCACTAGAGCTTAAAATTGACATTCACATGCCTAGAATTTGATGGTTTCATGAACATATTTGATAATCATGTAAACATCAAATTTAAGCCATAGTAAAAACAAATCTTTTGAGCTTAATTTTGATAGTTTCAAAAATGTCACTAACAGTCACATGAACATCATTTAATGTCTCATACACCATCACATTTAAGACCATGAAGTAGCCATTAGAGTTCAAAAGTGGGTCTTAGTATATCAACTATTGTCATTTGATCAAGCATCCAAGATCAATGGTACATGATTAGGTCAAAAGGTAAGGGGCTTAGAGGCCACTAGATGGTGTAAACATGTGAATTGACAAATTGACAATAAGATCTTAAGGTTAATTCATATATATATATATATATATATATATATATATATATCTGAGGGCTCACATTTTTATACCTATAAAATCTAATGGAGAGAGGGAAAGGATGATGTAAGTGGGACCAATCAAATCTAAGAAACAAATACATAGATTCCAAGTATCAATAGAACATTAGTTTAAGTAGAGGATCCATAGCTCTCACTCAACCATATAGGGAAGGATCAATAAAGTGAGTTGAGTCAAAAGGGGTCAATGATCTAAGTCCACTT
Organism: Torreya grandis; assembly: GCA_037957365.1. Classification (NCBI taxonomy): domain Eukaryota; kingdom Viridiplantae; phylum Streptophyta; class Pinopsida; order Cupressales; family Taxaceae; genus Torreya; species Torreya grandis. The sequence goes on along the minus strand of JARHVA010004718.1, from coordinate 1,312,662 downwards.
CGATAGCCAATAGAAAAATATCAAGCCAGGACATTCTTGACTAGGGTTGATAGACTGACTCCACTTGGGTAAAGAAAATAAATTGGCATGAGTTAGTGGAAATATATAAAACCTAGCTCAAATATGATTTGAGTTAGACTAGAATGTACAAACAAAGGACCAAACATTATTTTCATGGCTCTATAGAGATATAGTAGGTCTTTTAGACATAATATAGATCAAAGGTCAACAAATTGGTAGCTAATTTAGACTAGGAATCAAGCAAGATGTCATACCTATATGGACTATAGGAAGACCAATAAGCTTAGATTGGTTTTCCTCTATAGTTAATCTAGGTCTAGGTTTTAATTTAATAATGACTATATGCAATTTATGAAATAATGTATCAAGCCATAGTCTCAACAAGAAACCACCCGAAGTAGACATAATCAAAGTTTAGTCAGTTTTATAGATTTAAGGAATTTGTCCTTATGAAAAAGCTAAGTGAAAAGATGCATAGAATATCAAAGAAAGGGTCTAGTGTTAGGAGCTATAGCTAGGGGAATTAAATGCATCCTTAGAACCTTTGTATACCTCACTCAACAATCCATGGGTAGTGTCCTAATTGATCAAAAATATGGCAAGGTTTTCATTGGCTAAAGATAAAATGTGATAGATTAGGTTAATTAATGATCAAGGACAAAGTATTCTTATTTTGATGGTGTGTTCCAACATCTCCTCTCTCTTCTCCCCTTCTCATATAATATCCCTTTATATTCTCCTTTTTAAAAGGTTCTCATATTTTATAACTTTTATTTTTTTGGGAAATAGGGATACTCTTTGAGCTACTATAAAGTATGCTTAACTTGATTACACTGGACCCTATCAAGCATTTGTAAGAACTACCTATTGATGCAATATAAGACTTTCTTTACCTATCTCCTATCTTGGATCTAGTTTGGTGAGTTGTGCATGATGGAATTTTGTGAAGGAGAATATTCCTCATCCATTTTCCTCATTGTTGACTTTGTTTAGGGAGTTTTCAATGTTGTTTGTAGGTCTAGGTTAGTTTTTTACTCTAAACCTCTTTTATAAAATACTTATGTAAATTAACTTTATTTTTGAGGTTGTGTGAGCTAGTATTGTGTTTAACAGATCTAGTGTGGGTTCAATATTATGGGAGTTTCCCCTTTAAATTTGGTGCATCACCTAGTTAACCTTATAAGGATCCCTTATTCTCTTTCTAACCATTTTCCTTGTGAAATATTAGATTAGCATTAGTTTAGGTGAGAATCAAAGAAGAATTTGGCCTACTCTAGAGGTTCATCCCTAACATAGGTTACCCATATCCTGGGGTTTGTCCACATATTATAGATTAGTTGGAGAGAGCCTGAAGAACCCTCTCCAAGGGAAAAAATTAATCTTATAATAGTTATCATTGCTAAAAATCTCATATGTACTCCTATCATTGGCCAACCATAAAAGCATATGTATTTTTTTATGTTAAAATGTGTAAATAATGTTAAAAGCATGATAATTTGATCTATGCTCTAGCATAAACAATCAAACCTATAACCATGCCATGGCCATTTTCAATATGGGGACTCAATCTCATGGGGAAGACTAACCCTAATTCCTCATATGGCCATAAGCATATCTTTACTACCACTAAGTACTTCACTAATTAGGTTGAATCCATTACCCTCATTTACATGATATGAAATCAAATTTCTAAATTCATTTTAAACCATTTCATTTCCATTATGGTATCCCATCTGACATTATATTTGATAAATGAAGTTTGTTTTAAAAAAAGGATGTCAAAGCCTTTTATGTTGATTTTAACATTACCCAACATTTTTCCATTGCATATTACCCATAAGGTAATGGTTAAGTAGAGGCATCTAACAAGACCATTGTCAATATTCTTAATAATATCATCAATGATGTTGGTCATGATTGGCACTTATAAATATTTTTCACCCTCTAGGCTTATCATACCAATTTACACATTTCAAAAGGATCCACACCATATTCCCTTATTTATGGTACTAAGGCCATTCTTCCCATCGAGGTTGAGTTTCCTTATATATGTGTTAATTAAAACACATCACTGATGATGAGGATTACATAGTAGCTCATCTACAAGAGCTAGAACTATTAGATGAAAAATGTATGGCCATTATGAATAGCCTTCAATCATACCATAAATAATTATATGGTAAATATAATAGGCATGTGAAGCATAGAGAGTTATAGCTTGGTGATCTTGTACATAGAGAAAACAAAAGAAAACTAATGCTAAACATATTAGTAAAGGCAAGTTTAAGCCTAATTGGTTGGGACCTTATGTGATTGTTGTTAACTATGGATCTTGAGAATACAAGTTGGCTATGCCAAAAGGGGATGAACTTGATGAACCAATGAACCTAATAAATCTCAATATTTTTTTGACTTGAGAGACCTAAGGTATTTTATATGAGGATTGTTTCAAAATTACCATCATGTAACCTTATTTATACCAAACCATATACCTTTTCCTCATTTACCTTCTCTATTGGCTAAATTTTTTTGACCTCCCCTATCCCCTTTTTGATATTGGTTATAATCTATTGGTACTTCATACACCTTTAATGGATTTATTCTAATATATATTCAATATAATATTCATGTTTGAAACTTTAAAAGGCCTTTCATTTAATGTTGGTATCTCAGGGTAGTATGATAGTGGTCTTGGCAATTATATCCTTTATTCTTGTCAAAATTCTTGATCATTATACCTATGTTATTATTACCTATGGCATAGAGGAAACTTTATTGTGTTATTGTTTCCTATAGCCTAATATCAACCTTTCTACCGTACCTTACCATACCCTTATTTTTTTTGTTTCAGACATCATCATTTGCCTATTTTATAAACTTGTTGTTACCTAGTTAGATTCTTCATTATGTGTTGAACTATAGTGGCTTAAGGTCCATTTGGACTATATAGGCAATGCTTAGTGTTTTCTAAGGTTAGATTGACCACCCTTATTCCATGCTATCATAATTTTGTGAGAAATTTCAATAAACACTCTTGCTATTTTGTGAGAAACCTGAGCCATGCTCTCACCATCTTTTGAACACCAATTTTGTGTCTCATAATTTTGCATTGATTTTAGATGCCTAGAAGACCTAGAAACATGGATATATGCTAGAAACTCCTAAACAATCCTTCAACATTAGGACATTTAATTTTATCCATGCTAGTCAAGATGTCCATCTCCTAATTGGTAAGTATAACTAAAGTGTTCACATGGATCCCATCATGACCATTTCCATTTGCATATTTCTTTGGTATTGTTTCATCCCATTTCTAGGTGAATTATAGTGGCTTGAAGTTCATTTGGATTGTGTAGGTAGTGTTTTCTAAGGTCATCATAACTACCCTTATTTCATGTTCTCATAATTTTGTGAGCAATTTCAATAAACACTCTTTCTATTTTTTTAAAAACCTAAGCCATGCTCTCACCATGTTTTTGAGTTAACCCATTCTATGTCTCATAATTCTCCATTGATTTAAGATGCCTAAAAAACCTAAAAAATGGATATATGATAAAAAACTCTTAAATAAGCCTTTATCATTAGGACATTTATATTATATCCATGTCATTCAAGACGTGCATCTCATAGTCAATAGGAATAAATGAAGTGTTCACATGGATCCCATCATGACCATTTCCATTTGCATTTTTTTTATAGTGTTTCATCCCATTTATGGGTGAATTATAGTGGCTTGAAGCCCATTTGGACTATGTAGGTAGTGCTTAGTTTTTTCTAAGGCTAGCTTAGCCACCTTGTATTCTCATTCTCTCATTTTTTTGTGAGAAACTTAAGCCATGCTCTTACCATTTTGTGAGAAACCTAAGCCAATTCTCTCACTATTTTGTGAGTAGATTTGGTGTGCATTATTCATTTAAATTTTATACACCACTTAACCCTTGGTTTGTCTCACATTATCTCCATTTTTTGATCATTCACATTTTGTATCTTTTAAATATCTATTGATTTAAAATACCCTAAAACATTTCAAAAACATTCACAACATTTCGAAAAAGGCCCAAAATTTGGAAAGGGATTAAAATATCCATATGAGATATAAATACACAGAAACATAAACATTTATAAATTGATTACAATATCTTAGAGAGATATAAAGCCTCAAAATATAAAAATAATTGTCTTATCCTAAACCTAGTTAACAATCCTCAATCTGCATACTTTGGGGTATGGTACCTTAGTCCTTGAGCTAATTATTTTATAAACCATTGGGATGTGTCCTTCCCAAATTTTCTCTATAGGGGAAAATTCATTATTGGTTTCAATCCATTCCATTTCCATTGGGGTTTGAACTTCCCTTTGCATGTATCCTTGCTTAGGGGCACTATCTAATTCACACTTTTAAGCCAAGCTAAAAACTTTCACCCTACTAGGGAAAAATCAAAGTGTGAAGCTTATACCAAGATATATTATCCTTGCATATCATTCCCTTGTATATAGTATTTCTTGGGAGTATCAGTCTTTTATCATTCCATTCAAACTTCATGCATAGATATTTACTTGGTTAATGACAAGATTTTTGTGTTTATATGCTTAGTTATTTGTTTTTTTTTCTTATTTATTTTATTTAATTATTGTTCCTTAACTCAGTGCCTATGTGTTCATTAGGTGTTTCCTTATGAATTGTACTTGATTCCATCCATATTCATATGTCAACATTGACATCATGGTTCTCATCATTAGTGCATTATCTAAAATATTAGGAGTTATCCCTTATGTGCATTATGACCAGGTCATCATGGTATTTATATCATGGTTTATATCATCATATGCTACAACAAAACTTAGGTTATTGAATCTTATAAGCAATAGTGACATGATAATTCACCTTATTTACTTTGGTAGCTATTTCCTAATCCTTGATTAGATCAACTCATTAACCATTTTGGTTGTATCAATGTAAATAAGGATGAGCATATTTACATTGGTAGGTATAACTAAATCATACACATTGATAAATTCTTATTATTATATTCTATTTTATCTAACTTCTAAGAGAATTACATTAGCTTGATGTCTATTTTGACTATGTAGGTAGCACTTGGATACATAACTTATCTTGAGGTCAGCTCAACCACCATTATTATTCCATCCCCATTATTATTTTCCAATCATCTCTTTCATAAATTTGAGCATCTTCATGTGCCTGGTTGTTTGTGTCTTCTTCTATCTTTGAAAAGTAATTAGAACATTGTACCTACATTTATAACCCTCATATTTAATGTATGTGATACGTTATATCCTTAAGTTATGCTTTAAAATCTATCATAATGGAAGACAATAAATTTATCAAAATCAATTATTTATTCTTCTTTTTGGATTAAAATTAGTTTAATTGAATGATAAATATACCCTATTAGGGCACATCATTGTGTCACTAATTATAACCATCTTTGGTCAAATCAGTAGTTCAACCCATCTACCCTATTAGGGTACATCACTCTGCCACTAATTATAATCACCTTTGGGTAAATAAATATTTTAATAAACATGTGCAAGCATTAGCTCAATTGGATTAATCTCATTTATGGATTAATTACATTCATATTATTTCTTATTTTTGATGGACCATCCATCAATCATATGTTTTAGCCACTCCCCAAAGGGGGAATCAGAGGCTTCCCAAACTTTTTTTGGAGAATCATTTCTCAATCATTATCTTTTTTTTTTTCTTAACAACCTTTTCATTCCTTGATAAGATGTAACTATGCCTGTGTCTTTCAAAACATACTCAAATAGGGGTAAAATTTAGACATTCCTTTTTTTCCACTTTGTTATCTAAATGGACATTAGAATGAATTTTTATAAATAATGCAAGTTAAGCCTATAAATCATTAGAATGTTCTGAGTCATCAACACATATTGCCTATATCTTCTAAACCATGTTAACGTATCGTTAACTATGGAAATGCACTACATGAAATCATTATCTTCCTCTAACTCATCTCTGGTCAAGTTGTGACCTAGAAAATTGACCCTTTTTGAACAAGTATGAAGGACAACTTGTAAAAATTTAGAAATGGAAATTAACTTGATTAGGATTACTTAATTTATTAAACCCAATTAAAAGCATAATTGAAAATCCCATGGCTAAATAATAAATTTCTATTTTTATAAATTCATAAATTTAGATTGATGGAATCATCATGACATCATAGAAATATCTAAAATGATGTCATCATCATGACACCATCTTTTGTGAGTTGTCAAGGACTCACAAAATATCAAATAAATATCTAGATTTGTGAGCCATACTTATTAATTGAAAAATATTAATTGCATTTTTACTCAAACTCTGCTACACATATCATTTATGATCAAAAGTCCATAACTGATTTGCCTAACCTATTAATAAGAGATTTCTCACTTTATTTAACAATGCTTTATTTTGTAATGTTATAATGTTGAATTAATCCTAGAGAAGCTTCAAACAAGACCAATTAGCAAGTCCATATACCAAGTGGACAAAGAAAAAATGATGCAAGAGCACCATTGACAAAGAACCATTGCTCACAAGATGAGATCAAGCCCAACCTCATGCCAACAAGTTCTACAAAATTTTAAGGAAGGTAAGTGTTTTTTTCATTTGTATTTTATTTTTTGTTTGTTTTAATTTGTTATTTATCTCCCCCTAGATCCTAGGCTTGGAAATATATATTTATTTTGTTTATTTGTACTAAAAAAAAAGAATCTAGCCTTGGTTTTTCCTTAGATTCCTTAGAAAGATAACTACATTTGGCTTGAAGTCCATGTTGGACCTTGTGTCTATGGGACTATGTAGGCAACATTAAATTTCTTAGTGTATTTAGAGTCATCTCAGCTTGCCTTAGTGATTGATTTCATTCACCATTTTTTTATATCATTCTTTCCTCTAGGTTTGTCTCCAAATTCTCTCATCATTTTTACAAGTCATTTATGTTCTCATCATTTTTATAGTCATAGACCTCTCGTGGTTTTATAATTTTGTGATTTATTTATGCTCTTATCATTTTTCAATCTTATTCACATTCTAAGCCTTAAAGATAGTGAAAATTATGAACCAAGTTCATTTGTGAGTGTTCATATATTGTCATTTAGTTTGGTTTTAACCTAAACCATGCTCTTGTAGTTTCATGAATCCATGTGCCTAACATTTTCATAATCATATGCATCAACCCCTATTGTTTTAATATCTCATCATTTTATGAACCCATTCCCACTTTATTATATGAGAAAGTTATATTACTTATTATCAATTTTCTTCCATCCCATATCCTAGGAAAACTAAATTTGGCCTAAAATTCATGTTAGATCCAATATCCATGGGACTATATAGGCAATGTCTAGTTACCTAGTGCATTTGGATTTAGTTTGGCTACCCCTTACTTATTATTCTATTCCCCTTGATTATTTTGGTGGCATTGTTACCTATATCCTAGGGGAAACTTTTATCATCCTACATTTTTTGTTATTCCCTATAACCTAAGGGAAACCTTTGTTGTCCAACCTACATCATTATTACCTATAGCCTAGGGGTAACCTTTATGCTAAGCATAAAACTTATATTAAATGTGCACAAATAGTTATATGATTTGATTGTTAATTTATAATTAGAATAATTATTTGTTCATTTGTAATTATATTAATTGTTCATTCATTTGCAATTATAATAGTTATTTTTTCATTTGTAGTTAGTTTAGATGTTTGTTATTTTGTGCCTTAATTTAGGTTGTCTATTACTCCTAATTTAATTTGATTATTTATTGATTGTGCTTTAGTTTTACTTTTTTATGTTATTTGACTTTTTTTTACTTCATTTTCATTTTGGCTGATGACTAATAGTGTTTATATCATTAGTATTTCACTTGTTTTTTTAGCTTGTTAGCTTTTCTTTATTTGTTTGATTGGTTTGTTTATTTTGATTAGATGTTGAATAACTTATTTTATTATGCCTTCCTTGTTTCAAATACCATATTTTTATTACATTATGTTTGCACTTAAGTCTTGATTTCTTATATCTTGTACTTTAGCTGTAAATGTATGTATTTATTCCTACACTTAGTTTATTACATTATATTTACACTTGGGATTTGATTGATCATATCCTATCCCTATGTTTTTTGTAATTGTATTTAAATTATGTTTTCCATGCTTAATATACCTATTGTTATTATGGTTTTTTATAACTATGTTGTATAATGTCACAAGATAAAACAAAAATTAGACCAATGGATCTCAAAACAAAGGTGTTGTGATATTTTCCTTTGTTCACAATGGCCATTTCTCCCAAATAAATACAAACCCATAATAACCAAATTATAATTAATATGCTATGAGTAATGAATATGTTCATCTCTAAATAAACATATATCATAGGTCATAAACATGATCAACTACATACATTCTAACATGTCATAACATGCAATAATCAAAAACAAAATCCTATACACATGTTTAAATGGAAGAAAAACATCAAAAGTGATAAGATAATATAGAATATATAAAATACCATAATATATAATGATAAATTAGGAAGAGAACATCACATACATATCAAAATAATAAAATTCCATGTATAAATCTATAGACCACAAATGAATTTCATATGCATCACAAAAATAAATTTCATATACGCAATATACATATCATAATGACAAAATAAAAGTATGCCAAAGAGTTACACAAGATCAAATATAACTCTATGAATCTCTCAGTTCTATAGTAGGTGGTGACCCTTGTGGTGGCAATGGTTTTAGTTGATGTACTCACTATCATGAGGTAACTATTTCATGTGTCCATGTCCTAAACCATGAGGACCTACTAGTGGACCTCTATGCCTCCCATACCTCAAAAGTGGATATTTATTAATCCAAAAAGACTGTAGTCACATATTCTCACTAATAGTAAGAGGCCTCATCCTTACAATGAAGGTTCTCAAGTTTCATCTAAGAAAATATGCCTATGTGCTAGCTCTACAAACCTCATCCCACACTCATCTAATTTTTTACACATTAGCTCTATCTTGATCTATCTATTATGGTAAGATCCCTCTTAGATATGGCCTAATTTCAAGTAGCCTATAGCTATCCATGTACCTACATCATTTATGTCACCTCTACCTTTAATCGACTAATATGTGACTAAAGGAGAGTCATGTCATCATCCCTAAGAGTAAGTTGTGCCTTTAAATGACCCAATCTCCTCTCCAAGCCCTTAATCTCACCTACCCATGTAGTGATCTACTCTTCTAACATATAAAAATCAAAGGATGTCCATGTATCTAATGGTCCTACTTGACCTATATCTACCTAAGTCTTTGAAGTCCCTACCTTTCTAGGGTCTATATAAATATCTCTCTTATTGGTACCCCCAGTACCAAGATTCCCAATACCCTAATCTACATTTATTTGATCACTATCCCAATCCACATCCATTTAAACACTTCCATGATCCATATCCTCCTCTACCTCCATCATAATATCATATACCTCTACAATATGCTTCTCCTCAATATCATCCCCACCCTGATCATTTGGTCTCTATCTAGTTAGAGCTGGCCAACCTGACCAACCTAATCAATCTATCAATCCTGACAAACTTTCCCACCCTATACTAGTCCCACTAGTGCCTATCTTAGTCACAGGTCATCTAGTCTAATATCTATATAGGACTCTAGGAAGTCAATATCTACTTTCTCATGTGGCATGGGAATGTCTCTATAGCTAGTCAAATCCTCTAACACTTCCTACTACTATAATAAAACTATCCAAAATAGTTTATGACATCTCATAGGTAGAATGAGTATATATTAGGTATCCTCAAGTGTCATTATAGCCTTTACCTTAAGAAGATGGAATATTTAAGTCTCAGAGTGCCATCACTCAGCTAGTGCACTCAAGCATGCTCAATCTACTCAGATAATAGGCACCAATTCCACCTCTAATAGACTAACTACCTCCAAATAACTAACCATCCCTACCATCTATATCTATTGTGTCTATAGGTATTGAAAGCATCACTCACATGTTTTCAATACCTATAACCACTCCTACAACCACATATAAATTAGCATCAAGCTATATCTATGTTATTATCTATAAAATGCCTATATTACCATACCTAATTCATGCCATAGACATTATTTTCACCTCTATCATAGAATATAGATCCATTTTGGGTCCTCTAAACTATACATTTTGACTTTTAGGGTGAGTTCATCATTTCCCAAATAATGAGTCACTATTTTGAAATTTTCTACCCTTTTAGATGAAATTGTCATTTTCATTTTTAAATAAAATAGTGACTTTTCATGACTCTGGTGAAATCACCAATTAATTTTTTTCATTATTTTTTGATAATGTCATCATTTTTTGAAATGGTGACTTCATATGAGTCATCACTTTTCTCTGTAAATCTATCATTTTCCTTTCTACTAAAATGATGAATTCACAAATTCATGCCCTAAAATTAATCATAAATATTCCATAAATACACCAAAAATATAAAATGAGTACACTTATTGGTTTCTTATTATGTCGTGGTCACTTGTACTCTCTCACTAGGTCACTTACATGCTTTTGTCCTTATCCATGAGACAATTTTTAACCATAGGCTCAAATCTCCAAATTATCAATAGGCTAGGGTGAAAATGATATTTTTCACCCCATGGGAGAAAAATATAGCTTGGAAAATTATTTTTTCACCCCCAAGGCCTAAGGTTTTTTTCTATTCCCTTTACAATCTCTTATTTTTTACTATGTTGTTCATTTTTCATATCAATCTATTCTAAATTCTCTATTTTTTTATCATACCATGTTTTTGGGCCTCTAGAGGCCCATATAACTATGTTATTTTGTGGATCCATCTCATGCTAGTTTATACATGCATCTTTATACTAGTTAGTTTTATAGATTTGTGTTGTTATTCTATGTTAGCTCATCATTACTCCATTCACAAATTTATTGCATAGGCTTCCTTTTCTAATTTTCCTAAATGAAAAAAATTATTTTTGATTGATTACCACTTTATTCTACCTTATTGGGGAAAAAATGATTTTATGCTAATCAATCCATCCTATTAGAACAAATCATTATGCCAATGATTATAACTACCTTTGGGTAAATCATTATCTTGACCCATCCACTCTACTAGGGAAAATCATTTTGCCACTAATTATAACCACATTTAGGTAAATCAATATCTACACCCCCATTACCAATAGACCATGTCATTTTTCCTCTTTTTAAGGGCCCATTTGATGACATTATTTTCCACTCGATCCCTCGAGGGGACATATAGGGCTCATCAACTACCCTTTGAAGTATTATCTAAAGTATTAACAAATTTTTAATTCTTTGAGAAGATGTTATTTCACCTATGTCTTGAAACACCTACTCAAATAGTGGTAAAATATAGACACTCCATTTTGTCCAAATCCATGTTTAAACCAGATATCAACCCAATTTATATAAAAAGATGTAAATTAAGCCTATGAATTACCAAAACATACCAATTTCATCCACATATCAGACACCAATTCCCATAATCATGTTGAGGCATCCCTATTTTGGATATTATCATATATGCAATAATAACATCCTATAAATTCATCTCTAGTCATGTTATGATCAAACAAACTAACATTTTTGACCTACTAAGTGGAGAACTTAAACAACTTCTATAAAGGTCCAAAATATTACTCAATTTCACTTAATTGGTTTAACCTGATTAAATGCATAAGTGAAAATTCCATATTTAATTTATGAATACAATAAATTATAAATTCAAAAATGCAAAATATTAGGCCGTGGCATCATCATGGTGTCACCTTGAAAGTTGTAAAGCACTCAAAAAAGTTGATGAAAACAAATATATATAAAGGCAAGTCATATCTATCTATTATTCCATTCTTCCAAATATTAATGGAATCATGTAAAGCCTTTTGCCTCTAAAATTGGGCTAATTATGAGCCACACATCTAGATCTTAGATTGGATGGTCACGGTTGATCCTCCCCATTTTAGGAAAACTATAAATATAAGTTACATGACTATTATAAGATAAGATTTTTTGTGAAATTTTATATTGCTAAATTACTCCTAGAGAAGCTTCAAACAAGATCAATTTCCAAAGCCATAGATTAAGTGGACAAATGAAAATGATCCAAGAGCACTATTGATAAAGAACATTGCTCACAAGTTGATCTCAATCCCAACCTCTTGCCAACAAGTTCTAAAAATTTGTAAGGAAGGTAAGTGTTTTTATCATTTGTCTTTTAACTTTTGTGTGTCTTACATTATTATTTATCTCCCCCTATATCATTATCTTGGAAATATAATTTATTTTATTTTATTTATTTATTTATTTGGACTAATAAAAATAATATCACCTTATTTTTTCCCTCAGATTCCTTAGATACAAAAATAATCTACCCAAATGTTCTCAAAAAATTTTACATAAAGGTGTGATGTGTATTCACTCAAAATTTTGTAATGGATACTAGATAATGTAAGTTTTGACCATATTTCACTTTAATTGACTTGAGCTCTTAATATGGACTTATTTATCCATCTCACTATATCATAAGCACTTATATAGACCTATTTATTTATAAGTATATACTTACACCTACATAAATGTTATAAACTAATAAAAACCCCTCTAAGCATCTATATAGATATACTTGGACCTGAAATTCACATGTTCCCCTTAAAGACTAAAATGACTAGTAGGGGACAATAGTGGGAAATGTTTTTGTCTCCTTTGGAATGTTTTATTAATTAGACCTTCTAATGGTAGTTTTTAAAATTTAAACCCTCCCTTACATTTTGGTTCATATTTTTAAGATAGTTACTATGAGGTTTTCCCCTTTTGGATTTATATAAACTCAAATCTAAGTCACTTATTCAATCAATTAGCAATTTCAATACATATACAAACTACTCCACATTGAAAAACTATTTTATATTCCTCCCAATTCTAACTCTAATAATTTGAATTAGTCTTAAACAAATTATAGATCTTTCTTTATCCAAGCTAAATCAGAACATGATGGAGTATTCAAGCCATTTCTAGATGCATTCATAATTTAAAGGAGGATAATTACAAAAAGTAATATATATATATATATATATATATATATATATATATATATATATATATATATATATATATATATATATATATATATATATATATGGGATTGATTTACCTATTTAGATTATTTCATACATAGGCAAGGTTTGGTCATCACAAGGAGGATTGGTGTCATCTCAATGTATTACACCCCCCTTTTTATTTCGACATTTTCATTCATTATAAGCCTTATTAGGGTTTTAACTTTGGATAAGTCATTTTTATGTATTTTACATGCATATGAAGGTAAAATATCCACACACACGCATGATTTAAGCTATCTTATATGATCATGACATAAGTTTCCTAATTTTAATCCAAGGACAAGATAGACCACCTCAACACTATAGTGGCCACAAATTTGTTGACGTGCATTTTAGCATCTGCCAATGTTCTAGGCTCATCTTGAAAATCAACTATATTGAAAATATATTATAGTAATCTCCCCAAGGTTTATATCCATCTGGTATAGTCAAAATAATCTTTGCTCAATGCCTCATTATGACCATTCCATTTTAAGGGGCCTTTCCTAGTTTGAATCCTTCAAACATGCATTTTAGTAGGTTTTAGGTACTTGAAAATGTAAAATATGGAATATGGTATTTTTGTTTTTTTGTTTCAAATGGGTTTTGTTTCATGTTGATGATGATAGAGTTTTAATTCATTAATTAAGTGGGCCATTTGATTATAGGAAATAAAATAGATAAACTAGCATTTAAAACTTACCTAATAGTGAAATTAGCATGTGTAGGGTTTCATTTAGCATTTTTATGGCTGATTTTTGCATTCATTCTTTCCATTTTTTTAACATTCAACAATGCAATAGAAGAAATGAAATTTTATTCAAATAATCAAGATAGACATTCGTTTAGATTGCATTCAAAACCTAGCTATATAATTGATTAAAATAAAATCAAAAGAGAAGGGAGAGGGAAAGAAAATAAAACCTCATAATAACATTGATAAATTTGAGATAATGATCAAAATAAATCCATAAATTGGTCTCTGATCTAATCAGTGCTTGTATAATTGAATATAGAGCTAGTGTAAGCTTGTAGGAAGAGTATACAAAGGAAAAGACAACCACACACTTTATATTTATCAATAATTCATTATTTTGACAATTGCATTGAGTTTATGATAATTATTCTCTTAAAAAATTTCCATCATAACATCAGGGGAGGAATTGAAAGAGATATTAACACTAGGAAAGCATAAAAATTACATAAAAATAAAGGGGCTAACTCTAAATCCCTTATGATAGGAGAAAAAAATCCAACCCTTGTAGAGTAAAAATATAACCATTTATAGAAATTTGGGATCATATGGGGCAATATTTTCCCTCCAAAATAGTCACCAACTACCATTAATGCCTTAGTTACCTCCACCATCTCTCAAATCCTATCAGTTTCACTATTCACCTATGAAAAAGACCTAAATCAAGTTAAAAACACATTTAACTAGATTTAATAGTTCAAAAGAATATAAAATCATGAAAAAGGTTTAAAATCCACAAATCTTATACCACTATTGTATCTAGGTTGGAAATAGCTTCCCTATGATGTAAATGGTTTCTATTTTCAATACTCGAGCCCAAAGTCATTCTTAAAAACCGAGGGTAGGTGAAGAAAGGCTTCTATTTACTTAACTAATCTTTTTTAGGCATCAAGTTTATAATTCAACATTACTATTCATTTTCAAATTTCTTAGTTCTAATTGGGATTTGAAAGCATGAATATAATTAGCATGTCCCATTTAGACCATATCAGGTATTTTAAAAATGTTTAGCAATGATTTTTGGTAAGAAATGGGTTTATAGGGGGTCTAAACCTAATTTGGGTCTAGACCCCTAATTAGAATTATGGAAATTTTTTTTTGGTGTTTGGTGTTTTAATTAAGATTTTAGCCCCACATAGTTAAGAGGGGATTTGGGTAATTAGGGGTGCAAAATCCTAACAAATTATCTATCAAGGAATGAGTGGGTGAGGCCCATGATTAGAATAGGCTTGATATTTTGGTGGGTCAAAACCCCATATAGCAAATTCACTAGGGGCTTGGGATCCCAAACGATGTAGTTGGGTCCTAACCCTTAATTAACAAAGGAAAATAAATGTGGGATTACTCCAAACCTAGTCAGGGATCAATCCCCAATTAGAACTAAGGATCTCCTTATGGGTAAAATGGCATGGAAAATTAGATAAAAAGTTATAAGACCCAGTGAATCTTTTAATATGGACTAACAAAGGGAAATACTTAAAGTAAAAAAAGATACCTAATTAGATTTTTTTCTCTTATTAACAAAGTAATGGTAATCGAACCCACTCCCTAACCTAATCAGGGTTTAGGGACTTGATTAGGTCTGGGACTTAGATAATTTCAAACTTAGAATAAATTCACCATAAAAATATTGATATAATTGGGCATGA
This sequence comes from Torreya grandis, assembly GCA_037957365.1. Lineage (NCBI taxonomy): Eukaryota > Viridiplantae > Streptophyta > Pinopsida > Cupressales > Taxaceae > Torreya > Torreya grandis. Next base: position 1,297,046 of record JARHVA010004718.1, on the reverse strand, counting down.
AATTTTGAATTCAATAGACCCAAATTAAAAAATTCACAAGTTTTTTCACTTGAAAAAAAATATTTTTCAAGTATGGTATGAGGATTAAGAAATCACTTCTAGGAGGAGGTCAAAAAATGAAAATTTATTGAATTTTACAAATAAACATGATGGAGTATTTTAAAGAGGTTGGGATGACAAGGAAACTAAAATTATCCCATGGGATAAACTAAGGAACTTGAGCAATTCAGAGAACAATAAGTTTAGAGACTCAACAAGAGTGATAAGTGTCCCAAAAGTGAGTTTTTTTTTAAATGAGAAAACATGAAACTCATATAAATGAGTGATATATATAGGATGGATTAATTATTATAGTTCCAATAGTGATGTAAATCAAAGTGTACCCCATAATAAACTGTAGGGTGTTGTGAGAGATGATAGGCAAAAATGCCACATGAGTGTAAGTGTAATAAGACTCTATTTCAAGGGCAAGTGTTATATATGAAACTTTACCATTTAGACTTGGTTATCATAATGGGATACATTTTAGGATACCAAAGGCCATGGAAATATAAATGAACTCCTATAATAGGATAAGAGAGCTAGGACAATGAAGACAGCCATGATTCAAATGAAAATTGGGAGTTCAAAACTTGACATTTATGTTAATTGTAAAAATACAAATTTGACTCATATGTATGTGGTATTTATAATAGTGATGGTTTTGAGTATTTATTTAGAATATAAACTAATATATACCATAAAGGAAGCTTAAGGTGTTTAGACTAAGGAATCTTGAGTGCAAGCGAAAGTAGAGAAAAAGGCAAAAAAGGAAGTTACATAATTTTTAAAATTATTAGGGCAAGTTATGAAAGTAACAACAAATGATAACTCTATTGTAAAATAATCCTAAGTATGTTAAAATGATATAAAAATTACTATTAACCATAATATCTAGTCAAGATAATGCATAAAACATGAATAGATTTGAGAGAGGAGAAGATGAGAGAAGCTAAAAGAACAAATCAAACATTCTCATTGACTGGATGTGTGCATGTGAATTAATTTACTACTTATTAGAACTTACAAGGACTAGATACTATAAATCCAATCATTAAGCTAGTGAATCCTACCTTGAGAACACTTGTTTATACATTAATCCATTATTAGATAGGTATACATAGCCTTGATGGAGTTTCTTCTAATCCCACTAAAAGCCTTACTCCACTACCAACCAGGCTAGAATTCTTATGGTGGAGTTGCCTGAATCACCCAAAAGTGAGTTTTTATTGAAGTATCTCTTTTATTTTATTTTCTTGTATTTATTTATATTTTATATTTCTCTTTTCGTATCTAAATTCTAGATTGGGGACCACTATAATAAGTGAAAGATAGGACTATAAAAATTTCACCCTAGATCTTCATTGTAGTAGGTTTGTCTAAGTAAACATAGAAACCATTAAGATGTGAATTTTATGCTTATTTTCAAGATAATGTCTTTGATATATAGATAGTTTTACCTTAACTTAACCCAAATCAAAAAATATATAGGATACATATGATATCCATACCTTTGAAATTGATTTAGAAACATAATATAAAGTTACAAACTACTCAGAGTACTTACGCATTAGAACATCATCCACGATATCTATGTGCATGCCTTCATTTAATCAAATTTTTTTGACCAACAAGGGAACCTATAGGTCAAAATTGGTGGACTAGACCAAAAATAGGCAAGCAACAACATCAAACAAATAATAAAATGTGGGAAAAGTAGGAAAATCAAAATAAAGTAACCACAAGATAGGAATGAAAACAAAACAAAATTGGAAAGGTAAAAAGAATGTATTTTCAAGCCTAGAATTAGTATTGAAATAACTTCCCTTTAATAGTAAATGGGACATACTCACTAGTTAGACACCTTAGGCAGAATGCATTCTCACCCAGGATTTTGAAGATTTGATAGGGACCCAACCACAGGGCATCAAACTTGTCTTTTTGTCCTCTTTTTTCATAAGCCTTGTCCCAAAGAAGAACTAGGTCAAATTTTTCCAAATGATTTAACCTTTTCTCACTCATCAAACCAGAATTTGATGACCTCTTAGTGTTTACTAAAATGCATCAGGGTTTCATTATATTTTTCCTCTAATTAAATTAGGTTAATTAGGTGATCTTTTATCTTATCATCATTTTATAGGAAATCTCTCATGAAATATAACATATGGATTATAGGGTTAACTAGAAAGATGGCATATTATTCATAAATTTGATGATACAGTGATGTTCTTAGGGATGACTTAATTTTCATTCCATCATATCATAAAGAAAATTTCAAAACATTATGTCAATCCCTACGGTTCTTTGCCAATGACTTCTTAATTACATCAAGTAAATTTTTATTAGTAGATTTTGCTACCCCATTGTTATAGGTACAATCACTAAGGTAGGGTGAATTAGTAATCCTAGATATTTAAATTTAAATTCCAATCCTTTCAAACTATTATAAAATCAACATATAGTAACTTAATCAAGCAACATTTAACAAGAGAGCTCATTCATTCAATGCATACACAAGATCAAACACATAACACATAGTTACTATGGGAAATGCTCATGAAGAATGAAACCCACTTTTAAGCCTACAACATATGGACTACTTGTCCTATAAGAAATTAAAAACAAGAGATTGATCAACTCTTTTAGACCAAAAAACCTTGATCAAATCCTCCTGACCAAAGGCCTTTATTGAAACACCTGTTTCACAAGGATCAACTATGTAACACCCAAAATTTGACTAGATAAAACCCATAAAAACTCTAAATTTTGTATTATTATTTAAAAAACACTCAATATTACCTTAAATATTTATTATTAATATTTTTTAAAGTATTGTAAATAATATTGAAGTACTTAGAAATAATGATTATTAATTATAAATCTTATCATTTATGAAACTAGGGTTTTAATGTCTAATTAATTAATTTGTTTGGTTAATGAAACCTTATTAGTAAATCAAAACCAATAGTAACACATGGACTATCTAGTTATGAAAAGAGTATAGTCTTAGTAGTTATAATAATAATAAAATGTTAGTGTTTTTATGGGTTTTATTTAGGTAAAATTTTGGGTTTTATAAACTACCCCTAAATAAGATCAAGTCCTTTAGAACCTCATTTTAAGTGAACACCTCCACCTTAAAAATTAATGTATTCAACACCTAATGATGGATATCTATTTTTATAACACTTTTATAAACTCCCTCTCTATCTCATAAAGGCCTCTCACATAGACATGTGACAATCTCTCTCCTTCTTCAATAAAATTGTACTCATATGCACACTCAGACCTCTTCGCATATTCTCAAACTACAAGAGCACTATTATGACATCATAAATATTACCTATAGGTCATAAACATAGTCAAAAATATTATCTTCTTCTCAATACATTCATTTGGCACATCTACTTCTCCTTCACTCCACAACTCTCACATGCACACCTTGCATAAGTCTTCTCTAAAAAAGTCTAGAAACCATCATATTTGGTGTCATTATATATAGATAATTCACGAATATCAAGATCATAATATTTTATTATCATCCAAAATACATGCCTTCATCATTAAGGCATCTTACATGGGTCACACTTAAGCACAACACTCTTTCAAATAGGCTTAAGTCACCTTTTAGGTCCTATGGAGACCCATTCACCTCTTTGAAACTTCTCTATGAAAAACAAGAACATGAGACCATTTAAAAATTCATGGACCCATTACACATGATATATTTTACATAATAAAATTATCACATCCACCAAAACACTCTTATACTAAAGTATAATTTGCTCAAACAACATTTTGTGCACACAATCACCATGAACAAATAAATAGTTAAATTCTAGACATTTTTTCATACTACATATGATTAGTAAAATATTTAGAATGCACATAGATTATACCCATGGAGTATAAAACATAATACAATATGTAATTCATCATTAAAAATTGAAACAACATTAGAATGAGCTCAATTACCCTTCTTAGGTTACTTAAAGAACATAGTCAAACACATAGTCAAATTTAGAGCTCAATATATTTATTTGTACATAAATTCAAAAATTTAAATATATATTTAAAAATTTAACTTGGATTACTCTAAAAATTCATTTAATATACCATGGTTAAACTTTTCATAAATCAAAAGTTATGCCTCAAGAACTAGGCATTCGTATTTCCTTTGTTAAATTCAAATATTTGAATTCAAACTATCAAAGTTAAACATGAAAAACTATTCTCACATCTTATGTCCTCACTAATTAATATTAATCAAACACCATCTATATTATTTTATTAATATTTAAATTTAACTCATAGTACACCACTTCCAAATTTTAAACCTTGAACAATTGACCTCATATCATCATGGATCAACTAAGTCTTTATCTTATGGCACTCACCCTTTGATATTGTTCATAACCCCAATGATCATGAAACTTGGTACCCTTTTAAAAATTTTGAGCAATTATAATATTAAACATCATGGACTTCTTACCATCTCGCTCAACATGCACCATTAGATCAATCTTGTACGATCTCCCATGCACCATCAGATATTCATTTGGTCCTAGTCTTTACCTCTAATAATAAATGAACATTTTAGACTCTTTGGCTTGATGTGAACTATAGATATTCATTATATTAATTTTCATGAGCCATTTTATCTCCATATGGTCTTGATCTTTAACATCATACAAAATAGACTAAGAATGGGGACTATTGCAATCTGTCTATAAGGTCAACTTTGTACCTCCATATCTTTTTCTTCACTCAAGTGCATGTTATGAAATTTAGACCATATGATATCCTCACATAGGATAATCCAACCATTTGTAAATTTTATCTTATAACACTCACACATGTGATATATAATGACATTAAAATTCCTCCTCAAGCTTATCTGTTCACATAGCTAACTATGTCTATAACTATTTGGAAAGGCCAACTTTGCACATAAATGGCTTTTGATGTGCTTCATTTATTAAGCTAAAATTTAGAAAAAATAAAATAGGTAAAAAACTAAACAAAACCATATGATCACCTTCTCTTTAAATGTCCACATGTGAAATATATGCCACCGTCAAAATCCTTACTTAGGTTTTCTTACCACATTGCAAATTTGGCTATGGAAAAATACTATCAAAATGCTTGAGATCCCAACTTTGTACTTACATATATTTTATCATGATTCATTTCTAGAATTGAGACTTTTAATATAAAAACTAGGTATAAAGGTGATCAAAACCATGTGACCAACTCCACCTGACTCATTCACATGTGGCAATGGTGACATCAACAAACTACCTACTTAGATTTTGTACCACTTGACCTAAAAGGTCTAGATGAAAATAATGATCAACCAAATGAAATTTAATCATTCACAAAATCACTCAAATCATATAAAAACCTCATTTATGACCCCTTTAACATTATCAATAATCCATACTCATCTTTAAACATCCCTAGCCATGTCAAAACTAAATATCAACTAAACCTCCTTCAAGCATACTAAAACATGCACTTTACACACTTTATCATTTTCACTTAGGATAATAAGTTACTTCATCCACTCACTTGGATACCTTCATGAAATCAACATGACATCATTGAAAAATCTCCAATAATTTCCCCTTTTATCATTGATTTCAACATACATCATACAACTCACCTTCCTTCTCTCTTTTCAAGCACTCTCATAATAATAACTTTCTCCCCCTTTGATACAATGACAAAGTGGGAACCAACTAATCCTAAGTACCTAAATATAATATAAATAGTATAATACCATATGATAAAGATAGTACAAACTCCCCCTTACCTTGAGCCTACTTCTTCTTACCTTCTCAACTTCCTCTTACTCAATGCCAACACTCTCTTCAACCAAGCACTTAAATAAATGAAGAAATAACACACACAAGTACTAAAATATGATGGAATTAATTAAGAAACATTTGAGAGGGAATTCCAATAATATTTATGATCCATTTCATCACTTGAGCATATTCATATCTCCATACACCATGAATAAACAACATACATGCTTATTATCCTTCTTTCTCAAACCACCTCAAGACTACCTTAGGGACCACCAAAATAACTTCATGCCACTTACAAAATATAAAAAAATGATCTAAAAAAAACTTGATAAATCACCTTTAAATACTCATGCCTTATTTTTTTGGAGAAATTAAACAAAAAGTACTCTTCTTTTTACTAGGCCTATCTAGTCTCCTTATAGCCCTACCTATAACTTATAGAGCCCACAAATTAAATAGACATACTATCAAGACATAAAAATTTGTATCTAGATCACTCTCATATAATCCCTTAATTACACCAATTTTTAACAACTAGCTCATCCTCTGTAACTTACTTGCTTCACAAACTTACTTGTTAATTAGGCTTCCATCTTGATAACAATAAGAACAATTTGAAAAACACAAACCTTCACATATTTATGAAGATTTATTTGAAAACAAATTTGTCCCATTGAACCTATTAAAAATCACCAATCCTCAAATCACAAGGTAAACCATTTTTCTAGAAGATCTCAAAACCCTAGAATCCCCAAACAAATAGAGTCAACAAACCTCCTTCTGGTCAACATCCACCTTTAAAACATTTTATACACATGGAGACACCCATAAAAAACTTATGGAACAATATTTGAGAATCCAAATCTTTGGGAACCCATACATCTGATAACCCAATTTAGACTTGCTTGCCCTTAAGCCAAAGACTAAGAAAATTGAGAGCACTCAAAAATCTCCAATTTGAATTTAACATATCTTCAAACTATAATACCACTTTTAGCATGATATAATAAGGTCAAAAAACCTTTCTATATAAAAATATCATCTTAACAAATCAAAGATCCTCTTTTTCCACTTTAAAACCTTCAATCTAACCTTGTAGACTAACCATATATAGTTATAACATCACCTTGACATCACCACAACATATCTTCCACCAGGACATACCTAGTCCAACTAAAAACAATCATCTCTATCCTTTTAGGACCATCTAAATATCACTATAATAACACTTTCTTCTCCACTGAAAGGAGTCTCTCAAGAATCATAGACAGGGACATCATTTGCACCACAATGCTCTAAACTAAAGTGAAGCCAAGAGTGGCCCACATCTCCTTAATAACCACATGAGTCCTCTTATATATATAAGACTTATTTCTCTTTTTATTATTCTTCTTAGTTTGAACTTTGACAATTGGTTCCTTTTATATATAATTCTCCTTCTCTTCTAAGATAGAATTGATAACACATGGAGCAACTATGGGATATTGACATACCTTTTCATTTGATGAATCAACCTTGAAGTTTTAAACCTCATCACTAGGAACTGATAATTGATGTTCTTTTCATGAATCTTACTCAATAATAGAAGGATGTTCACTTGGATCCATACACATCTCAGGACTAGCCTTGACCAGTAACTTGGTCTTCTCCTTGAGCTTGGTCTCTACATTCACAACATGAGTAGACAATGAGAGATCTTGGCATTCTCCACATTTAAAAGCATTCTCCACCATAACAATTAGACTAATTGGACCTGTAGTCTCCTTATGACTCATACTTACCACCTTTGGTTTTCATGAACTAACTTGTCTTCTTCCTTACACTCTTAGACCTTGAGTAAACCTATTCTGACTTATAGACCTTTGATTGTAGAATCTAAAAATGTGACCTCTCAATTCATAGTTGTAGTAAATAGTACTCCTTGATGGAAATTCAGCTTGTCTTACCTTGTTTGGACAAAATCTATCAATGTGTCCAATGTCATGACAATTGAAACAAATTGCTCTTTTTGACAAAGACTTATCTTGCCTTTGCTTGTTTGGCAAATGCTTAGCAAAGTATCCCTCATTAATATAGATGAAGCACTTAATATTGATCACACCTTTTAACTGATGTCCCCTATGATAGTTCTATTCAAAATCATTTATAACCAGTCTTCAGAATTCTCTAACTCTTTGCCCAAACTGATTACAAGTATAGCAGTATCCATTGAAACTTGTAGACCTCATGGAATTTGGTTGTCTGATCTGATTTGTCTTTATTATGGCATCACCTTCATTCTTTGTTTGATTATTTTACTTCAAAGTATGATTTTACTTGTTCACATTAGTATTTGTCTTATCTTGAGTTACAGTCTATAGTTCTTATTTATATCCAAGACCAATCTTATCACTTGCATGATTTTCATCATTCAAAATATTGTCTAGATCACTTGAGCTCTTTTAAAATATCATAAATGACATTAAATTACTAGATGTCTTATTTAACTTAGATTTTAATGACTCATTTTTAATTACATCTTACACATTCATCTTCTTTAGCTTTCAAGCTTGTAGACATAATTTCTAATTGATAATTGAGATGGTTAACCATATCTTCATGATCCTTGGTGTCTTCATCCATTCTTAACTCATACACACTAAATTTCTCTTCAAAGTCCTTGAGTTCAGATTTCATCTTATGATTGAACTTCTTCTCAGTCTTCAATTCTTCAAGATCATTTGTCAATGTAGCCTCATAGTCCATCTCATTTTCATCATCATCTGAATCACTCCAAGTAGACTTATTTTAATGTGAGAAATTACCTTCCTTATCCATGAATAAGGTTTCATCTTCAATAGGACCATCATCTTCATGATAATGCTCTGAGCCACTAACTTCACTCTCATCTAATGATTTGCAATCTTCTTTGGTGTAGAGACTCTTCTTGTCCTTGAAGTACTTCTTCTTGTTGTCAAACCTTCTGAATCCATTTTTTCTTTTATCAAACTTTAATTATCTCTTTCCATCATCATGACCTTGATCATCATCATTTTTATACTTATGAGGGAACTTATTAGTAAAATGTCTTACCTCTCCAAAATTGAAGCATTTGAGGGGTAGTTTACCCTTATACTTTCTTAAACCTATTTTCAATTTCCTTAAATCAAAGTAATTAGTTCATCCTCATCTATATCATAAATGTCATACTCTTTAGGTTTATTACCTTGGATATCCTTCTTTGAATTCATTTTTTTTAATGCTTCTTCCTTATTTGGTGGTATATCATCATTCTTCCCCATCTCATAGGAAGTAATGATGCCATGTAATTCATTCAACTTTAACTAAGTAAGATCATGAATTTATTCTACAGTATAAAATTTAAGATCAAAATTGAGAGAGAAGAAACTTAATACCTTTTGAAATATACTAGCCTCTTCAAGGTTCTCTCCAAGACCTTTGATGATGTTCATAATCTCATTAACTCTCTATAGAAAATATGCTATAGAATCTTCTTCCTTCATCTTGAGACTTTCAAATTTCCTTTTGTGGGTCTAAAACTTAAAAATATTAAAGTTTAAATATACTTCATAAATGAACTACATTTTGTCCCTTATATCTTTAGTATATTTATAATTAATTAACTTGGTGAAATCTATCTCTATAAGACCACAAGTGATGGTAGTCATTTCCTTATAATTATTCTCAAATAGCTTCTTATTTGTAACATTAAATGGAGGATTATTAGGAGAAACATACCATCCATAATAGATTTCCATACATTAAACCCTAGGGACATAATGCATGTCCTCATCCTTACACTCCAAAAAGCATAATTAGATCCATTAAACATTGGTGATTTATTAGTAGAGAAACCTCCATGATGACTACCCATATTGTACCTTGGATCACCTTCAAGATATCAATCCTTTACCAAAATATCTACTTTGATACTAATCATTAGAGGTATAATCATTGAGAGTGGGGAAGTTGAATCGATAAGCCCAAATATTTCAATTTATATTCTAATCCTTTAACAATATTATAAAATTATTATATAGTAACTTGATCAAGAAAAATTTAACAATAGAGATCATTCATTTAATGCATACACAAGATCAAACACATAACACATAGTTCCTATGAAAAACCCTCATGGGGAATAAAACACACTCTCAAGCCTATAATACATGGAATAATTGTTATATAATAAATTACAAATAAGAGACTAGTCAACTTCATTAGACCAAAAAACTTTGATCAAATCCTCCTGACCAAAGGCCTTTAGTGAAACACCTATTTCACAAGGAGTAACTAGCCCTAAGGAAGATCAAGTCATTTATAACCTCCTTGAAGTGAACACATCCACATTAAAACTTTATTTCTTCAACACTTGATGATGGATATCTATTTGTATAACACCTACACAAACTCCATCTCTATGTCATTTAGGCCTCTCACATAGGCATGCCACAATCTCTCTCCTTCAATCAAATTAACCTCATATGCACACTCAAACCTCTTTAAATATCCTCAAATTTAAAGATCATTATTATGACATAAAAAATATGACCTAAATGTCATACACATATTCAAAAATATAATCTAATTCTTAACCCATTCACTGGGCACATCTACTTCTCCTTTGTTCCATAACTCTCACATACACACCTTACACAAGTCTTTTCTAAAATAGTCTAGAAACCATCATCATATTTGGTTTCACTATATATAGATAATTCATGAATATTAAGATCATGGTTTTTCCTTATCAGTGAAAATACATTCCTTCATCCTTAAGGCATCTTACATGGGTCACATTTAAGCACAACATTCTTTCAAATAGGCCTAAGTCACCTTTTAGGTCCTATAGAGACCCATTCACCTCTTTGACACTTCTCCATAAAAACTAAAAACATAGGACCAATTTAAAAATTCATGGACCCATTCCAAATTACCCCTTTGAAATCCTAAAATTATCATAGTTGCCAAAACACTCTTCTGTTAAAGCACAATTTGCTCAAACAACATTTTATGCACATAATTACCATGAACAAATACACAGTCAACTTCAAAACTTTTATTCATAATACATACAATTGGTCAAAATTAATAATGAAAATATATGATCCTCATGGAGTATAAAACATGATCCAATATTTTATTCATCATTTAACATCAAAACAAGATCAAAATGAGCTTAATTACCCTTCTTAGGTTACTTGTAGAACACAGTCAAGTACACTGTTATCTTTGGAGCTTAATATATTTATCTTTACATATATTCAAACTTTAAAAATATATATTTTAAAATGCACCTTAGAGTCCTCTAAAAATTATTTTGCATACCATGGTCAAATTCTACATAGAAAGTTATGTCTCAATAATCAGGTACTGGTCTTTCCTTTGTTAAATTTAATTGGTCATAGTTAAACATCAAAAACTATGCTCACATATTGTGTTCTTATTATTTTATATCAATCACAAAACATATATATTATTATATTATTATCAAAATTTAACTCATAGTACACCACTACCAAATATTAAACCTCAAATAGTTGACCTCATCTCATGTAATCTTATAATATTGACTCAAAGCACACCATCGATCTTTACAAATTAGCTAGGTCTTTATCTTATAGCACTCACCATTCAATCTTGCTCAAAACCCCTTTGATAATGACACTTTACACCCCCACATGTCTTCTAATCACTTATACCATTAAACATCATGCACTTCTTAGTATCTCTCTCAACATGTACCATTAGATCAATCTTGTATGATCGCCTGCACACCATCGGATCTTCATTTGGTCTTAGTCTTTAACTCTGATAACCAATGAAAGCTTTGACCTATTTGAATTGTTTTTCATCATAAATATTCATTTTATGAATGCCCATGAGCCATTATATCTCCATATATTCCTAATATTTAACATCGTGCAAAATAGACTAAGTATGGGGACCATTGCAATCTATTTGTAAGGTCAACTTTGCACCTTCATATATTTTGATTTGCTCAAGTGCATGTTCTCAAATTTAAATCATATGATCCCCTCACATAGGATAATATAAACATGTGTCAATATTATCCTATAACCCTCACACATATATGATATAAAGACATTAAAATGACTCCTCAAATTTATCTATTCATAGAAATAACTATGCCTAGAACTATCTAGAAAGGCCAAATTTTCACATGCATAGCTTTTGATGTGATTCATTTCCTGGCCTTAAATTTATCAAAAATCAAATAAGAAAAAAAATAAACAAACCCATATGATCACCTTCTCCTATAATGTCTACACGTGTGAGATATGCCACCATCAAAATGGATACTCACATTTTCTTACCATATTACAAATTTGGATAAATATGGGAAAACATTGTCAAAATGCCAAAGAGCCCAAATTTAAACTTCTATATATTTTATATTTATTCATTTCTAGACTTGAGAATTTTATCATAAAAAATAAGTAAAAAATTAATCACAACCATATGACCAACTCCCCTTAACTCATCCACACATGGCAATGATGATGTCAACAAATTGCCTACTCAGATTCCTAACACTCAACCTAAAAGGTCTAAATGAAAAAAATGATCAACCAGATGAAATCCACTCATTCACACAAGCACTCAAATCATATAAAATTTTCACATAAGACCCATTTCACATGATAAATACTCCATACTCATCCTTGAACGTCTCTAACCATGTCAAAACTAAAGATTAACCAAGCCTCCTTCAAGCATACTAGAATAAACACATTTCACACTTTTTCATTACCACTTAAGCTAACAAGGTACTTCATCCACTTACTTGGACACCTTAATGAAATCACCATGACATAATTGACAAATTTACAACACCCATTACCCATAGAAAATATTTTTATCACACAATAATAATGCTAAAGACATAAAAAATAATTTGATCACACAATAGTAATATTCTATTTCTTTATATTCCATTTGAATCATTACAAAAATATATAGGAATCTCTTAACATATAAATAAGGAGATTTGCATAACCAATAAATATTCATATTTATCTCTAGCTAAGATTTTACGTGACTTATATTAACAACTCACCTAACATAGGCTTAGCCATCTAAGATATTTGTGTAATATTGTTAAGTTAATAATATTTACATTTGACTATAAATTATTAATAATGTGAACATATAAATATCTAACATTTACCCTCTTGTGAACATGGGGAAAACACCAATCCCCTATCTACACTTGTGCTCATTATTTGATGATTTTCTTAGGATAACAACAAAATTTAATGATGGTTTTTCATATGGATTAATAATGACCAAAATAGGATGGTTTTCAAGTGGTTTACCAAAAACCACAAAAATATGGTTTTACAAGTGGCTTACCACCAAAGACATCATGATGTGTAGTATTTTTATCAACTCTCTTCACTATCACACATTCAGAGAAGATATAAAGGAATTTTCATCTTAATTATTACAAATATGAATGTGAATACACCATCTTTTATTATGGACACATAACTAAAATAAATGTTCTACCAAAACATATGGGCCCCATCATTAGTGATTGGTGAGAGGCTCTAAAAAACCTCCTTCCTTCATTGCCTTTGACCTCTAACAACTACATTATTTCATTAGATGTCATATGTATTGACATGGTGTCAAGAATTGACATTTTTGTGGTTGATCATCTTCTAATTTGGTGTCCACCTCATATCCAACTTCAAAACTCTTCCTATTTTTGATGTATTGGTATTACATATTTTGGACATCAATTATTATTGAAAATATGTCCATTATAGTTTTGACACATGAATTTGACTCTTTTAACATAAAGATGACTTCTAGATTAAATACTAATAATTAATCTTTATTGATGTAAAAATGACTTGAAGATTACTTTGACACTTTAGATTTTTAAAACTTAAAAGGGCTCATTGATCAATACCAAAAAAGAAAATACATCTATATTATGGTGTATTTGACTATGGTATAATAACCTTTGAATAAGACATATTATAGAAAAACTTAAAAATAAAATCTTATATAAAGGTGTCAACTAAATAATAATAATGTAAACTATAAAACAAAACTTTTAAATAAATTAATATTGACCATAAATAATATGATATCTACACATAGATAAAATATTAATTATAGACTAAATGTGTATAAACTCACAATAAGACTTATACTCGAAGTTGACTAAGAACCTAATAAAAATAATAAAGATATATGTAATCAATGACTTTAAATTACTAATAAACACAAACCAAAACCTATGAAACTAAGGCTAAATAATTAATGAATATCACTATGTTTGATGCAAATTCAAGTGACACTTATATTCATCTCAAAAATATGAAGTATGCTTGCATTACACAAATAATAAAATGTAGAGCTTTTGATCCATGGAAGATTGTTGGACTTAGTAAAGATGACTAGAAATATTACCTTGATTGAAAATTGCCAAAAACACATTAACACTACTAAGCACATGGAGGACAAAACATAGGAGAAAGTGGATGTAATAAATAGGTTGTAGATATGAATGATTCTAATGTTGGTAGACTAAGAGAAAAACTATAGTTGAGAATATGAGTTGTGGGAGGGAGAATAGAATACTACCTGACCTAGTTTGAAAATGTAATGCACATAGAGTTTAATGCAAATAGATGGTGGTTATATGGAATAGATTTTATAAAAATGCATTAAATAGTTATGTTTTGATAATATTTATCATATGGCACTGATAAATGATAAATGAATTATAATAAAGTGTGGATTGATTATGTAGTTCAAAAATAATACTAAAATCCAAGAAATAATAAGTGAAAATGCTTTTTATATTTTGGTGGAGGGTGACACTAAGATCCAAGCTCAATGTGTTGAAGATGGATTTAATGTCTCATCCACAGATAAAAGAGCACAAAATTTTGCATTTTTATAGGTTCAAAAATCCATTATAGTCATAAAAGCAATACCATTCTCATACCACTAATATTATTTTTAATAGATTTAGGTACATATAAATCCAAACACAAAAAATAATTTAATCACATATTAACAATATTCTATTTATTTATATTCCATTTCAATCATTACACAAATATATAGGAAACACTAACCTCTAAATAAGGAGATTTACTTAACCATTAAATCTCCTTATTTATCTCTAGATAAGACTCTATGTGAGTTATATTAACAATTCACCTAACATATGCTTAACCACCTATGTTATTTACATAATATTTTTAAGCTAAAAATATTTATGTTTGACTACTAATTATTAATAATGTGAATATATAAATCTCTAACATCATCTTACTTATAATAATTGGAAGAGAGTTTTAGGATAATCTAGTTTTCATAGGCCCATTTGATAAATTGAAGAGGTGATAAAGGAGGACCATTGTCACATAACCATGTAACAAGCGTCCCAAACCTAGTGATGATGTATTATTCTATAACATTGATTACCAAGTTAGTTGTACTATTCTTTCATGCTTTAGATTTTATCCAACAAGTATAATAATTAGTTTTCGTAAGTATGAGCTTATGTCTTAATAACGATTTAGAATTTTTGGCAGAAATGAAGTATAATCCTCATTTTGAATATGGTTGAGCCTCAATGATTGGTTGTAATGGAATGAAAGGAGTACATTCTCTATGCATGGTAACTTGTTAAGTATGACATCTACAATCATGAACATGATCATATTTAAACATGGGTAACTAGTAATACCTTGTCCTAAGTATCTAATGGGTTATATAAATCATTGATCTATGACCAGTTTCTCATTTTCCATAGAAATCATTAGGTAATCCATTTGATTCTTGCTTGTTTAGGCACCTGAGATATATGTCTTCATGGATTTCTATGTATAGAATTCTTGATTTAATCATGAATATTTTACTTGTGAGGTGTAATCATATTTTCTAATTAGAACTCAAATATTTAGACACTCATTATTGATAAAATAGTAGACTATGTCTTGATATCAATCACCATTAGTTATGTATTACACTATTTACTACTACAAAACTATCTATGGGTCTAATTCAACCATGGTCTTACTAATTCCTTAACCTCTTAAAATTTTCATTAGTGGGATATCTAAGTCAAACTCTTGGAGAATGGCCATCCATTTTCCACTTCACTCACCCAACTTGTTTTGCATCAGCATAACCTTTATTGTTGGGTCAAGTATCATTTTAAACATAGTGTTGTGGATAATAAAGTGTCTAAACTTTTTGATAGATTTATTCAAGTTAAAAATGTCTTTTTATCTATAGTCTAATACCTTAGTTTAGTGTTTTGGATAGGATAAATCATGAATGAGATAGGTCTCTCATATATGTCTTCTTTCTTTTGTGTTAGGATAGCTACACTTGAGTGCTCTAAGGTGAATGCATAGATTTAGAAGGGATGCATATAATTAGGACTGATTAGCATTAGTATGTTTATGATTAATTTCTTAATTTTAACAAAATATTCTTATGCTTCAATTCCCCATTCAATATTTGTGTCTTTATTCAACATGTTATTCAGTGGTCAAATTATCTCTAAAAATCTTGTAATAAACATCCTAAAAAATTTAATCTTGTTAAAGAATGACTTCAGCTCTTTTCTATTACTAAGAAGTGGAATTTTTAGAATTTCTTGCACTCATTTAATATATATGGATATGGATATTTCTAATATGATGTGTCCTAAAAACTTACCTTACGATACCCCAAAGATGTACTTCTTTAGGTTTAGAGAGATTCCAAGATATTTTCATCTTAATCATACTGGTCTCAAGTCTTTCACATGGTATTTTATGTCCTTGGAAAATATGGTTAAGTCATCCATATATATTACAATGCAATTGATGATGAGACCTATGAATGTAATATCCATGGCACATTAGAAGGTAGTACGCACATTGATCAAGATGGATGTAATCTTATTTTATGTGAATGTACCCCAATTAGTTTTAAATTTTGTCTTAATATGATCCTCATAATTGAACTCTGCTTGATTGTACCCTAAGTATTTTTTAAATAATGACATCATTTGTGAGTTGTTCACTATTTATAGAGCTTCATCTAATTAAATAAATGATTAATTATCCTTTTATAATGCCTTATTTAAGTAATATAGGTTAACACATATCCTTATCTCTCTAATTTTATTACTAATTAGTACTAAATTTTCCACCCAAGTGGACTGACTCAGCTAAAATTATCCTTTCTTGGTGTAATTTCTACACCTATTTAAATATCAATGGTTTAACTCCTAGATTAAGAGAAATGGTATTCATGATGATAGACATGTTGAACACCTTGAAGTCCTCATAAATCCATGTAATAACATCCTTAAAATACTTTAAGGCCTAAACAAAGTATTTTTTTTCCTCTTTAGTGTATGTCATGCCTAGAAGCATGTTCTTTGATTCATTTTCATTTCTTATATTACAATGTTGATAAATTATACCTTTGGTGGGGGCTGATTTCTCCTTCTCATCTTGATAATCCATATCGAATAAATTTTCTAGTGAGACCATGCCTTTTGGTATACTATTTGTTTTAAAATTAATTACCCCTTCCTTGTCAAGTTCAAACTCCTCTTGGTCATCTTTATCTATAATATAAGTCTCAAATATATATGTGTTTGTGATGAAATCAATAGTATGTTGATCATCATTGAATACATAGAAGTTATTGATATTATCAGGGATTGAAGGATTAGAGACCAACACCATGGAGAACCTTCTCAACTTTGAGTCAAATATGGGTTATAGAGTACTCACAATTGTAGCTAATGCATCTGCCATATAATTTATTTTATGAGGCAAGATTTGAATATTGAATGCATTAAAGTACTATGTTAAATTACACACTTGGTTCTGGTACCTAAACAAATGCTTGTCATTATTGGTGTATTGTCTTGTAATTTGTTTAACCACCAATTTAGAGTCACCAAGAACTTTGAGAATTTTAGCCTTTTTATTTAGAGTGAATAATAGATTATGAAATAATGCCTCATATTCATCCACATTGTTCATGTAACCAAACTAAAGGAAAAATTCATCTCTATATGACTTTCCTTTAGGTGTGATGGGCACTGCATCCACTCTTGGATTTGGAACCATCAAATTTTAGTATCCATATGTGATTTTATATCATATACATAGGATTCTAATAAGATAGTGTTACTTTAACATTGATTTCTTCATTGATAATTTCAATGCCAAGTGGGCACACATCTTATTTCTCAATTTATAAGGACCTTCAGGCAAAGTGTTTGAAGTGAGTACAGGGTTATCTATTATATTTTTTCTCTCATCATGGGAGCTCACAAACTCCTTTAATTTACTTGGATATCTCTCATTGAGCTTGTTGATATATGACTTAGTCATACTATTGATGATAATAACTATTGATAGCCTTATTATTCACTTAGACTAGTTTGATTTACATCCTCATGTACTATGGAATCACTAGGAAACAAAATTATTTCATGTGCATAGATGAAAACATCCTCATCTAGTTGATCAAGCTCTTCAATTTCTAGATTTTCTTATATAGATAACATGTTTATATAATAATTATTGTAAGTTCTCACCTCTTTCTCAATTTAATACACCCCAAACTTTGATTATTTGAGCAATATTTCATTCATTTTATTTTATTTTGTTATCATGTGAGTCATCTTGGGTTCCCACTCAATTATGATTTTATTAGGGATGCCTCTCCATGGGAACCACATATGAGATAAATACATTTCCATGTAATTATTTAGCATTCTATAAAAATCTCTAATTAGAAGCATGTCATAAGCATTAGGTATGTCCACTACCTGAATGGCAATGAATTGTTGTACACTTGAATCAAAGGCCAACTACATGTGGATGTGATTTAGTTCATCAAAAAATTTGACCTATGATTTTTCTAACTTAACAACATTCATATTATACTGTATAGGTGTCAAACTCAACTACTAGAAAATAACATAATTCATCACATATCTAAAAGTACCTAAATCCACCAAAACATTGTGCATGTTTTTCACCAAAAATACATATTGTAAGGAGGAAGGGAGGAATTTCATTTTTATCTTTATAAATTGCTAAATTTATGGGCATAATATGTTATATTAACTTCCTTCCCTTTAGGATCTAATAGTTCATTTATAAACATGTACTTTTGGTTTGAGATTTGAAGCAAGTCAAACATCATGATATTGGCCTTGTTTTTCTTTAAGTCATCTACGATATTGTATCTATGTTTTCTTAGCTCTACTAGTTTGTTACTTTGTGGAGGTGTAGAGTTTTTTTTTGGTCTTAAATTTTTTTTTAAGTCATATAGGTGGAAATAGGTTGTTACTCAAGTTCTTATTAGGTAGAACTTGATTATTGTTTAGATAAGTCGATGTAGTTAATGGATTTTCAAGATTACTCCTTAACAAGTAGTTATTTCCCATTTGAAAATATTTAAACATGTGGACCTCATCTAGGTTATCATCAGGTTCATTGTCACTTTCAAACAAAAACTTGTAATTCTCTAAGACTAATGTTGTACCAAAATTTCTACCTTTGTTATAATTGTTATAAGGTGCAAGAACTAGTTTTATATTTTCCATGTCCTTATAGAATATGTTCAAGGTACATATGAATTTTTCATAATCAATATCAACATGGTTATCCATATTTTTAATCCTAAACCATGTGGAAAATGCTAAATCAATTAGATTCACTGCATTATAAGCATTATTGTTGTTATTTTGATTGTTTTTATCAAGTGGGCTAGGTACACCTCCATTATTTAGCCTCATGTTTCATTATTTGTTGGTTCATTAGAATTTGAAATTTATTATTGGTGGAGGGTTATTTTTATTTTTATTGGTGTTTTATGGCACTTGTATACATATATTAACCATATCATTTGTCAACCTCTAAACCATATACTAAAAATTATCTGCTTCAGATTTCACACAAGCATTTTTTGTATTTTATGATTGCATTTGTGGGTTAGTCATAAGTGTATTAACATTAAAAAATGTAGGGATAAAAATAAGTGCTTGATTATGAGCATTGTTAATAGGTGTCTATTTTTTTTTAAATGATGGTATAACATGTTCGTTACTAGTGGAAGCACCATGTCTACTAGAGTCATGCATGAAAATAAAGTTGTTTTATGAAATAGGGACAAGTTATTGATTATTTTCCTAATGAAAAACATGATTATGAAGCATATAAGTCAAAATACTAAGTATGTAGTTCATGGGTGTTGGATTGTACACCTAATTTGGGCTTATATATAAGGCACTAAGAATCAAATTCATCAATAAAGTATTATATTGTAGGCATGATTAATCATTAGGATCTGATTATAAGAACCTTATTGGCCTAATCAAGATAAATTACTATTTTTTAACCTTGTGGAGCCATTTTTTGTGTAATGTTTACATCCTCATTGTACATTAAAGATAAGGATAAGAGGGTTGTCAGGGTTCTTCTAAGGAACATGGATGTCATGGAATCTAAATCCATTATATACACTTTTATAGAAACTAATTTCATTTTATTTTACATTATTTTCAAATTTTGGTAAATGTTTCATAAGCATGCATTGAAAACACTCATAGGTTCATCTATATCTCTATAGGAAGTAGCAAAGTGATGATAAAAGACATCTAAATCAATGGGAAGCCTAAAATGGTTGATGAAAATAGTTTATAAATCATTCTAGAAAGTGTTAGATCCATTGGGAAACCTAAAATACAAAGTGTATGTAACTTTTATAAATGACTAAGGGAATAAGTGTCAAACTATATCCTCATGTTGATCTTGTGTTTATATCAAGGCATCATTAAATGCATAGATATACTATTCATTGTTTTAAATCCCATTAGGTGAATATTTTAGGTATAATTTATTAGGATTCTTGGTTAAATCATGAGCAAGCCTTTAAAAATTCATAGCGTATCCACCTGCATGAAGCTGAATAGGATTATTCACCATTCATGGGTTATGAGTGGTAGTAAAAGGATTGATGAATTGAGTTATAGTAGTAGGAAATATACTAAGTGTATTTGTCATCTTTTGATTTTTATTTTTTTACCTTTAGTTTCCTATGTTTAGTGAATTATAACAACTAAAAATAAATTCCTATAGACTTAGATCTCATGGGTATCCATCTTATTTATAATTTATCTTTTGGAATACCCCAATTATGGGAAATATTCTTAAATGTTCAAGTTTATAATCTTCTACTCAAATTTTAGTTTTAGGTGTGTGCCCTCCTTCTAGAATCAGTCCTATTGAATTTCATTTTGGCATCGTCAATGTTTAAAGCTCATCTCATGACTCACCTATATTGAAAGGAGATTATATGAAATCTCCACAAGGTTTATATCTACCTAGTCTTGACACAGTGATCTTCACTCAGTGGCTCATTATGACCATTCAATTTCAAGGGGCCTTTGTTCGTTCAAATCCTTCAAATGTGTGTTTTAGTGGGTTTTGGGTACTTAAAAAATGTAAAATGTGGTAAATTTGTTATTTTATTTCAAATGGGTTTTGTTTCATGTTTATTATGACATGGTTTGCATTCATTCATTCAACGGGCCATTTGATTATAATAAATAATACAAACAAACTAGCATTTAAAATATTACTAATAATGAAATAAATATGTGTAGGGTTTTATTTAATAATTTTATATCTGATTTTATCATTCATTATTTCCATTTTTTTAACATTTAATAATGTAATAGTAGAATGTAAAATGTATTCAAAAAATCAAGATAAACATTCATTCAAATTGCATTCAAACCCTAGCTAAAAAACTAATTAAAATAAAAGTAAAAGAGAAGGGAGAGGTAAATAAAATTAAAGACTACAATAACATTGATAAATTAGAGATAATGATCAAAATAACTCCATAAACATGTCCCTAATATAATTAACACTTGCATAATAAAATGTAGATCTAGTCTAAGCTTATAGGAATATAAAACAAAGGAAAAGATAGCCATAAACATCATTCACATTTGTAGAATGCAAAAAATAATCCTAAGTCTTTATATCAATAAAAAATCCATAATTTTGATAATTACATTAGAGTTTAAAACAATGATTCTCTCAAAAAATTGTTAGCATAACATCAGGGAGCATTTGAGGGAGATATTAACACTAGAAAAGCATAAAAAATATATAAAAATAAATGGGATATCTCTAAATATCTTATGGGAGGAGGAAAAAATCCAAACCTTGAAGAGTAAAATTGCAACCATATATAGAAATTGGGGCTCCCATGGGAGAGATTTTCCCTCCAAAATAGTCAAAAACTACCAATAATGCCTCAATTGCCTCCTCCATCTCAAAAATCCAATAATTTTCACTATTAACCTAGAAAAAGAGACCAAAATCAAGTCAAAAAACACATTTAAATATCTTGAATAGTGCACAAGCATATAAAATCATGAACATGTATTAAACTAGGCATATTGAGATAAAACTAAGACCACAGTTCCATCTAGGATGGAAATAACTTCTCAACAATGTAAATGGTTTTGATTTTTGAAACTGGAGTGATAAATTATGCTTAGAAAACTAAGGGAAGGTTAAAAATGGCTTATGCATATGTAACTAGGATTTTTTAGGCATCAATGTTATAATTCAATGTTGCTATTCATTTTCAAATTTCTTATTTTTAATCAGGATTTGAAAGCCCAAATGAAAATTCCATGCCCCATCTAAACTAAATAAGGTCTATTCAAAATTCTTAGAAATAAATTTTGGTGGGAAATGGGTTTAGAGGGGGTCTAGACCTAATCAAGCTCTAGACCCCTGATTAAAACTATGGGAAACTTTATTTAGTGTTTGGCATTTTAGTCAGGATTCTAGCCTCACATAGGTAAGAGAGGATTTGGGTAATTATGGGAAAATACTAATAAAATGTCTAGTAGGGAATCAATTGGTAAAACCCCTATTAAATTATTTTTTAGGGTTCTAAGGGTTGAAGCCCCACATAATAAAGGTAGGGGGCTTAGGATCCCTCACAACCTAGTTTGGGCCTAACCCTCAATTAACAAATGAAAACTAATGGGGGATGGACCCTAACATAGTTATGGATCCATCCCTAATTATAAATTAGGCTCCACACATGGGGAAAATTATTTGGAAAACTTGATGAAAAGTTCAAAGACCTAGTAGGGATTTTAAGCACGACTAACAAAGAGGAAGACTCAAATAAAAAACATACACCAAATCAATTTTTTTTAAATAGAAAAGGAATGGTTATCAACCCCCTCCAAAACATAATTGAGGTTTTTGGACTTTATAATGTACAAGGAGTTATGAAATTCGAAGCTTAGACTACATTCACCCTGTAAAGCCTAATCACAACTGGGCATGCAATTTTGAACTCATTATACGTAAATGTGAAAGTTCACAAGTTTTTTTGCCTTAGAATTGAGATTTTACAATTATATTATGAGGATAAATAAATAAATTCCATGAGGAGGTCAAAAAATTAAATTTTTTTGAATGGTCCAATTGAGGAACCTAAAAAAGTTAGAGAATAATAGGTCTAGAGACTTGATAAGTGGGATAAGTGTTCCAAAAATGAGTTTTATTTGATGATAAAAAATTAAAATTATATACATGAGTGAGATGGATATTATAGGGTATATATTATAGGTATAATGGGAATGTAAATAAAATTTATCCCTCAAATTGGTTACAAGGAGCTAAGAGAGCTAGCAGGCAAGAATGCCATGAGAGGGTAAGGGTAACAAGACTCTATTTCAGCAGAAAGTTTTATATATGAAACTTTACCATTCATATTTTGTTATCATAATGGGATAGTTTTTGGGAGATCAAAGGGAATTTAAATCAAAATTACCTATTGGATCATGCTAAGAGAGATAGGACAACTAAGATAGTCATGCTTCAAATACAAATTGGGAGGTCAAAACTCCACTTTTACACTAAGCTCAAAATATAAAGTTGACTCAAAAAGACATGGTATTTTCAAAAATGGTGGTTTATATTCTTGGTTTGACATGAAAAATTATATGATACACCAAATAAAATCAAGGTTCTAATACCAATGAGCTATGAGCACGAGAGGAAATAGATAAAAAGGCAAAAAAGAGAGGCTCCCTAATTCTTGAAATAATGAGGGAGTGTTGTGCAAGAAAAAACACAATCATATCATTATTTGTATAATATTATCCTTCACATATTCCAATATTAGTTTATATAAACTTATATAATCAATCCCTATCAGTTAGTTCCCACCATATCTTAGTTTTTATATTCATATCTCAAAATTAAATAACTATCTTTCATTTTTTCATAGTCTTATTTCATTTGATTTCACTTTATTAAATTTAATCATCTACTCATACTTTTATTATCATAAATCTATTTACAACATTCTTATTTTATTTCATTCCAATTATATGAATTAGGTTGTTATATGAATTAGGTTTAATAACCCTATTAATTAAAATTATGATACAACATATTGGTGAGCCTAATTGTTATTCTATCATTGTTTCAAAAAATTGTCCTAGGGTTTAGATAAATTCCTAAATATTTTCAACAAAAATAATTTTATTTCATCCTTGGATATAAATTTGTCACTAAAATTAATTTATTTCAACCTTAGATCTATTTTTTAACACTAAAAACACTTTATTTTGACCTCAAGTCCAACATTTGACACTAAAAGTACTTTCTTTTGACATTAGATTTCAAGGGAATTTACTAATCTCCATATGCTTGTTCTTTTTTAATCCAAGATCTTCACACTAATCATACATATTATATTATATGTGTTGAATGAGTTTAGGTAAAAATTTGGGGACCTGCATCTTCTTATTTTAGAATTATTTCTAAAATAATTTAGGGCATGCATTGTAGGTATGGGACTTCATTATATATCCTAGTTAGAATAGATCTCCAAGATATGCAAGGCTAACACCAAAGGTACAATACTAGTTTTCTCACTAACTAATATAACTTTTACACTTCTAACAAGACCAATTACAACTATTGAATTTAGAGTCCTACTCTTCTTCACTTTAATATTTATAAAAATGGGTCAGATCACATGTTCATAGATAAACATCAATAGGGAGGGAGAGAAAGGTAGAAAGAAAATATTATGATCAAAAGGACAACATAGATGCTTCTAAAACCAAAATGTACTTAGGTTTAGTTTTATTAATATATGTTAAGTTTTATAATGACTTGGGCTCCATTTTCATAGGAATAAAGTTTGAGGGGAAAAGATAAAAGTCTGATTCCAAGATTAATCTTAATTATTAAACTACAAATAGGTATATATTTTATCACACATAGTATCTTGTAGCTTTCAAATGATAATGAAAAGAATCACATAAATAAACTATTAAAAACACATCCTATTTAATAAATTAAATTTGTAGATGAACATAAATTATAATCCTATAACACTAGTGTTAATCTAATAGACTAAAAATAAAGTGGAAGACTATCAAGAAAATCAGACACATTTACAAATAAAATCAAATTTTACATTATTATGATAGTGATTGTTTTCAAAGAGTCATCCCTTTTAACATACTAGGTAGTAGTATATATAAAGGAGAGATGGAGCTTGCCTCCAAGAGGCACACTATCCCACTCTTGGTCATCATGGCCTTAAATGGTATAACATTACTTTATGATATTCCTCATTACATGTTAGATAATATAGAACAAAATTTCATGGGCCACTAAAGAGCATCGAAGAGAGGTATCATGTGAACCTCATCCTAACATTTCATTAGGCTAACTAGGTTGTGAATGATGAGTTAACAAGTTTAAACTTATGAAAGTTGACATATGAATCTCAAATGATCATTCATTTATTTTATATATTTATTCATAGGTATTGTGGGGAACACACACATATTTTAACTTTTTGGAATTTGGATGACTATGAGACCAACCACTTGGCACCTTGTCAATGTCCTTAACTATGTAGTCAATATGAAAACATGACAAATGTGTTATAATAATGTGTTTTGGGTCCCACTACATGTCTTAGTCTTGATTTTATTGCAACATGAGACTTATCCTACTCTCATTACTTAATAAATATAGTGCGTCCATGATTCACTAGGTTCTACTACATGTCAATATTTCAATAAACCAAAGCTTGGTTGAAGGCCTAGATCACTCTTAATTTCCCTTGGAAATGGTGCATTGAGATCTTGATAAGTGGAAAGATATAGGGAACCTAAATATCTATATGTTTTTTCTTTATATTTAATGTTCTTGACTACCCCAAAGTCATGAGTCTTTATGTGTGGCATAATATTGATGAACTACCCACTCCTATCATGCTGATATACTTGACCTAAAGGCCTAAATAAGTGTGATTCTATCATTTTATAACATCTCAAGGACTTGGAAGGTTGACTATCTATTCAACATGCCCAAATCATCTTTAGGGTATGAGATAATGAGATTGCACCATGTGGAAAAATATCAAGACCTGAAGGATCGATGGGAAAATCCTTTATTAAAGTTTTTTTTATAGAAGTAGATATCAAAGAACTTGATAAGTGGTAGCCTCTTAAAAGATCCAAACATTAACTTAAATTTAATAAAAAATAATACAGAAAAAACATATAAATGACCAAAAAATCTACAAAATACCCCAAGGTTAAATTGCATAAATAAGTAACACTATAGCATTCATAACAAGTTTTAGAAATTAAGGCTCCCAAACTTAAGAAAATTTAACATTTTATATCAATAGAAAAATCACTCTAGTTTTGATTGTTTTGAAGATTTATATGGCCATCATATTTAGGATAATGTGATACTAATTTGGACATACACATGTTATCTCGATGGTGGTCTATTCCACATGAAATTCATTCACTCATTCAAGGATCAATTAGTCATCCACTTGGGTTGATTTCTTTTGTAGTATTGGTGCGATGAGATCTTGACACTTTTCAAGATCTCACTTTTCTATGGGACATCATCAAAGGTTTCTAACATAAAAATAATTCTAAGGAGTGGGGAGACTATATCATGCCATATGGCATGATCCAAGATCTTGGCTATGGATTGGAAGTATACAAACTATAGTGGGGATTGTGGTGAAGGAGGATTACACCACATGGTATGATCTCATCTATTTGGAAGATATAATGCCTGGATCATGGATATAAGATCTATAATAAAGTAGGGAGATTTTATCATGACATAGGTCAATATATTACTAATCTAAAAGGTCTAGGGACTTGGGATGGAATCCAAGAGGCCTAGGGAAGGGAAACTAGATGTTGACATGTGGATCAATATTGCAAATTTGAAATATTTAAGTAAAATGAACAATTCCAAAGATTCCTAGGATGTGAGTGAGTGATAACTTGTGGCTCCTCACTTACACAAGGAATTGATTGATGTCTTATGAACCAAAAAATGTGTATTTTAGACTTTAAATTATGAAATATGATCCCAAAATGACTAAGTGAAGAGTTAAAATAAAAGAAAAAATAGACAAGTCTAAAAAATGATAGCAATCATTTTACATAATTTAATGCTAAAATTTATCCATTTGAATGAAAGTGACTAAGTTTCAAAAGGAAACCATGAAAACCCTTAGTCATTTTAATTTAAAAAGGAGAAAATATGGACTGAATTGCTAGAGAAAAGGTTATGAAAAAATAGAAGCTGTTAGATAATCTACCCAAATCCAAGGTTAAATGGCCTCCAAAATGGAAATTTCAAATGAATTTTATAATATAAATTATTCATACCAATAATTATTAAATTCATGAAAAATTCAAATATTAGTATGCTCCATCTATAACCTCTTTTCTACCAAGTTCCCAAGATAGAAATTTAAGTCTAGACTTAGCTTAAAGAGTAGAGTCAATGCAACATTATGACTAAAAATTACAAAGGACACCTTCTTAAATTATATAAATAAAAAAATAGGCTTAAATTCCATCAAATTAGAAGACCATATTTCTAGATCAAAAAATTAAGTGGTTACATGGTTTCAATGTTGAAATTAGGGGTTGTTATATGGGGAAAAATTTTCTCAGTGTTTATAATCCAAAATATAGGTCTTCATTACTTAACAAAGAGATAAATAATTAAATATCACTTTATATTAACTTAAAGGAAAAGAGGCTACTCAATTCTAATTCAACAAATAACATACTAGACCCTGATTCCTTTAAAGGCTCATTTTATGTAAAGAGTGATTTTGTTGTTATTTTGAATCAACTAGGAAAGCTTAGACACTCATTAAGTACTCGTAGTTTCTTAAAATGCACTTTATTTTCAAAATTTGGCTAATGAAATTAAGGAGTGTACATTAATCTATTACTATCTAGGCATTCATAGCCTCAACAAAAATGCCTTTGGTCCCACTCAAGGCCTTTTTACATTTATATCTAGGTAAGAAATCCTACGATGGAGGTTTCCAAAATCACCCTTTTTTAGGAAGAAACTTTAATTTTCATGAGAATCAGAGTTCCTTTCATTTGATATTTATTTTTTAAATCTAGTAGGGTTAGGGACCAATATAGCTAGGGTTTAGGGATGATTCAATGAACTATTTATACCAAGAAGGTCTTTTAATTGTTCATTGATTTGTTAATGATAGATATGTTATTTTTAAGTGATGTGATGACCTTTTTTGGAATATGTATTTTCTCAATTATCTTGCTCAATTATAAATTAGTGACTCCTAATACTCTTTGTGATCAACAAGTTTAAATTGATGATTGTGATTTCTTGAAAAATGTCCTTAAGCCTTCAATTTTCACCTATTTTGATCAACAAGTTTGAATTTTGGCAAGGAAATTTTTGGGAGGGTATCCTTAAAGGCCTTGGGAATAACATCATGGGGTGCACATCCCACTGGGCATCCCAATATGTGAACAAGGAATACGTAGAGGGGAGGTTCATCTTGTGTTAGTCCAAGAAATAAAACTAAAACAAACACACTAAAATCCTAACACCTATAACATATAAAATAGGGAGATAATAGGAAACAATCATGAATATGAAAACATAAATAAAACATGATAGAAATCACTCTTTTACCTTACTTGGAGCTTTAAATATGTTTTTGAAATGTCTTTCTTGGCTTGTGAATTAATAAAACTTCATCAATGGAGCTTTGTTGGCCTCACAGTTCCTTGTAACCTTATCTTTGATTGATTGGATTATGATTTTGACATGGTAACATTACTTGAAAATCTCATGGAGTAAATCCTACATAATAACTCTACAATATCCAAGCTTAGAAATAAAGGGGTATGACCTTATATTATAGCCTCAAGAATTAACTCTCACCCAAGGTGAGTTAAATTTGATTTTAAACATGGAATGGGTTAAAACTAACCCTATGTGAGTTGAGACTAACTCCATTTGAGTTAAAAAATTTCATGCAATTATGATTTTCAATTACTAAGCATGGCTCTCAAATTAAATATTTTGGGATATTTTGGAAGAGCTAACAACTCATAAAGGGAATGATGAAAGGCTTGATATTTTTATTTTTGTAATTTATATATTTAGTAATTTCAAATAGATAATTCAACTAATAATTTAAATTTTTTAACTAGATGATTAATTTTGATTATAATTTTAGGTCTTTTGAGATTTAATCAAGTGTCAAAATATCAATTATTATACTACAAGGTGATTAGGGATGAATCCATGTGAGGTTATTATTGCGTGTAGGTTAGTATACCAAATAGGGATGCCTAAACATGATTATGATATTTTAGTAATGATGCATGTCTAAATTTTAGACATTTAATGATTCCTAGGATTAATTTGTAATTATTGGTAAGAATCAGTTTGAAGTCTGGTCGAAAGCCATTTATGGCTAGTTCTAGGTGACTAAACATTTATTATCTTAAGAGGGGTTCCTTTTATTATTATAATATTCAATGTTGGAGGTCTTCTTTTTATTTTCTATTTTTAGGACTACATTTTCAATGCTTTGTCAACTTTGAAGTGCTCAAACTCAAGGGCATGGGGATAATAATTTAGATGGGACTTTATCCTATTAGAGTGGGTTTGATTACTTCTTAATATGAATCATGGGAATAAGGTAGGATTATTTCAAGGTTAGTAATGGTGAACAAGAGGAAGCCCTAAATCAAGTAAACACATGTAAAAACAAATAAAAATCAAGAGATAAAAAAATCAAATAAATGACAAAAAATAAAACTAACTACTCTAATCTAATATATACACTACCATTATTTTCCCTAGGGGATATTATAAAATTAAATTAGAATATACAAATAAGATGTAATAATTCAATAACTATTTATTCACAATTAGTGAGATGGCATACCCTTTTAGGTCTTTTAGGCAAAACACATATTCCCCCAACAACTTAGAGATATGGCATGGGCCAATCCAAAGTGGGTCAAGCTTGGAATATGTCCTTTTTTATCATGTGCTTTATCCCATAATAGGACCAAGTCTAATATTTAGTACTTGATCTTTTCCATCTTATCAAACCATTTATTGAATGTTGTCTAATGTCTATTGAAATTATACAAAGCCTTTTCCCATGGGTCTTCTAATTGGATAATATCTAGTAGTATAGAGTTTTCCTTTTTAGTGTATTCCATGTAATATTCATAAAATTGTAATTTTTCAACTTTAGGTTCATGAGGAACATGTTATCTAATCCATAAACTAGCAAAAAAGGAGATCTTTTAAGGGCCTATTTATATATGTTGTGATTAGCCTAAAGAGCATATTTCACTACTGAATTACACTCTCTAAGCCTCTTTCTTGTAAACTTATTAATGAAATAAATCAAGTTATTACTAGTTGAATAAGATAAACCATTCCCTTTAAAGTATTATTTCAAGGAGAATCTCAAGGTGATCCCAATTTCATAAGCCCAATCTGTGAGCTCAACTGATCAAAATGTAGGTCCATTATCATAGACTAAGGAGGCTAGGGTGCCAAACCATGTTGTTATGTTCTCTTTAAGAGATTAATGACTTATTTGGTTGTATTATCTATTGTTTTCCACAATCTCTATCCATATTTTATAGTAATTAGTGGCCATAAGTATGAACCTATGACCAACTAATTAGTTTGGTTTGATGACTCCAATGAAATCAATCCTTCATTGAGTGAATGGATGTTCCTTTATTACTAGGTGTAAAGGCATGAAAACATGAACATAATTATTGTATAAGTAATTTAATTTATGGTTTTAATTCACATGGGCATGAACATCCTTGAAAATAGTTGGTGAGTAGTACCTAGTTCTTAGGATATTCTGCACAGTTGTATTCCTTAAAGGATGGTCATCACCCAAATTCTCATGGAAGATAGCCATGAATTTCTTAGATTATTATTTAGATAGACATCTAATATGTATCCCTTCATATATTTTTTATAGTACACTCCCTTATTTATCATGTAATAGGTTGATTTCAGTTTTAGAGTTATTGTATGTATTTGATTGATTCATGCAGGAGGATTTCCATAAAGAAGGTAGTCTTAGTAGACCATTTTTTATTGGTCATACTACACCACTATGATTATTTGGTTAATTTTAGTGATTAATTGAGTAATTATTTGGCCTCTGACTAGATTGATAGGTTTGATTTCTAGGTCATACTTTTGTATCTTGTCCATCATCAACCTCTACATTCTCCTAGTCCATTATGCCTTAGCATAAGCTCCATTACTAGGTTTGGGATAATGGCATGCACTTTGTTCATAATAATATAGTGTCTAAATTTATTCATAACATTTATTATATCATAGGCATGTTTTATTATGTGGATTATTTAAACTTTGCATCCTTTAATTTTATGCTAATGAAATCAATAGGGTGCTCATATTTACCTAATTTTTGAGTGAACACTACAACTATGGTGTGCTTTAAATCAAAGGAATAAATGTAGAAATAATCTGTATAGTCTAGTCTAATCAATACCTTTGCCTATACTATGGCCTCCTTTATTTCTTAGAAAGCTTTCCTAGTTATAGGAGTCCATTCCACTTTTGCTACATATTTCAATATGACATCCATTACCAAATATTATTCATTCCTATAAATCCTTACATCCTCAAACCTTTGCTACTAAAAAAAAGTGAAAAAGGTACTTATGGATAACTCAATCCAATAGGTCATTCATGTGGCTGAATTAGAATTAGGATCAACATCTACATCATAATTGGGTTCTATTTTAGAAATAATGGTTAAATTGGGTTCCATTCTAGAATCATTATCAGACTTAGAATTAGAATCAGAATCAACATTAGTCTCAACATCGAGTTTAAAACCTCTTGAGTCATAATTATATTCAAAATTAGAATATATTAATGGTTATTATAACATTTATTATGCACTTTTATTAGATCTTTTTGAGTCTAAATCAAATTCATAATCAACATACTTTAGTAGATGTTACAACATTAGCTATAGACTTCTTGTAGAGTAGATTTAATATATTCATGATCCTTCCATAGTTTTTTAGGATGCTTCCTTTAACATCGATGTAAGTTCTCCTAGTAGCCTCTATAAGGACTATGCTACTTTTTCCCATTCCATTGACATTTTTCATTTTACCATTAACCATCATAGATATTATATTAATATTCCACTACCCAAAAATGTTGATTGGGACTAACAAAATCATACATTGTTGATTGGTGACATCTTAGTGGTAGAAGTTTTAGGCATCCAAGACAACATTTAGGTAGAACAAAAAATTGCTAGTGAAACCTTATTTGAGGTGCTAGGGGATAATCAAAGTCTAAACTCAACATCTTTTAGTGAAACTTTTTTTGAGTCACTAGATGATAATCAAAATAAAAAATTGAAAAAAATTAGTGAAACCTTGTTTGAGTCACTAGGAAATAATCAAAATAAAAAATCAAATATTTAAAATTAATTATCAACCTTCATTAGTGAAAACTTATTCAAAGAACTATTAGACAATCCAAATCAAAACAATCAAGAATATTTTAATGGTGAAAACCTCTTTGAGGCACCAATATCTGATCTAATTAGTTCCTCATTTCTTGATGAATATATTATTGAAGTAAATATCAGCCTTGCCATAACCAAAATCAACTTGAATCTAGAATCAACAACACTATGTGTGATTGAAAGTCTCAATTTCCATTTATCTCCCAACCATTATAAATTTCATGGTGATCCATTTATTTATTCATGACTTATATTTCATTATCCAATCAGATGAATTATCTAATGCCTATACATATGTTCATTCCTTAGTATTA
Organism: Torreya grandis; assembly: GCA_037957365.1. Taxonomy (NCBI): domain Eukaryota; kingdom Viridiplantae; phylum Streptophyta; class Pinopsida; order Cupressales; family Taxaceae; genus Torreya; species Torreya grandis. The sequence goes on along the minus strand of JARHVA010004718.1, from coordinate 1,263,907 downwards.
GTCTTTTTCAAAGAGACTATGAAGACACCTTGTTTATCAGTTTGTACAAAGTCGAATCAATGACCAATGAAGATCATAATAACATCAATACATTCTACATTATCAATAAAATTATAGTAAAGAAGCTATTCAAAATTGGTATGGGTTAGAGATCAAACATTCAACATTATGCATCTCATAATCCTCCATTGAGTTGATATGATAAAATAATTAAATCAAAAGAGAGATAAATAATTTTTGTAGTGGTGAAAACCATGTTTGTGGCACCTTGGACAAGTACCATGAAAAACCTAGTTTCTGGCATCATGTTTAAACAATTTTTAGTCTATAAGTACTTTGACACTTGGGGACACCATTTTCTACATTGAAATTCATTCCATTCTTGTCATATTAACCATTTAAAATTATCTATAACCAATTTTCTATTCATCATAACTTGGTCTAATTTGTCCTTCCTATCCTGATATTAATAAGAAAGTGGATGTTATTCTAAGCCCTATTTTGGAAAATATCTTAGCATATCCTCTTAGCAACACTTTAATGAATGGGAATTTGGTTCCCATATAACATGGTACTTAATTATTCATTATCTACTTATCATCCATTATTATCCAATATAATGATTCCAATCCTATCATTTTCTATTCAATCTCATCATGATTCTAGAATAGGTTTTTCCTTTTGTTAGTGATCCCTTGTGGGTACAATGTTTTAAACACTTCTAAACATTCCCATTTCTATGATCTTTCTATTTTATGAGTTAATTACTAAGTTCTCACCATTTTTTGAGTTAATTCCCATGCTTTCACCATTTTGTAAGAATTTTAATTCCACACTCTCATCAGTTTACAAGTTAAATATCATGATCTAATTATTTTGTGAGTTAATTTTACACTAATTATTTTGAGATTTTAACCATCTAGTCTTCATTTATTTATATGTTGTCTATGATCATACTTATCATTTTATGTGCCCAATTTCTAGTCAAACTATGATGGTTTGAGGTCTAATTAGACTATGTAGGTAGATTTTAGTTATCTGAAGTCAGCTTAACCACCCCTTGTCCCATGTTTTCAATGTTTTGTGAGCATTTATCTTTATATTTTGGTAATTTTATTCATTATAATCTCTCATCATTTTACAATTCCTTTCCTATTTTTCTTCCATAATCTATCTTCTTAACTTGTTGTCAATTTTATTCTTTCCAAAATCCTTATAAGAACTACATTTGGCCTAATCCACTTGAATATATAGGTAGAATCCACTTGTAGGGGGCATTTAGAATCTACTCATCCACCCCTTCCTTATTCTTCTATTTCCCCTTACTTGGTCATGATTAATTTGTCATACCCTTGGTGTCTAAGAGTAGCACCTTATTATCACACACACTCCTTTTTGAATTAAATATTTATTTACTTTCACCTATTTGTTTGTGTGTTGATTGTTTGTTTTCTTATTGGTATGTTGTTTTGTTACTTAGTTGCCTTAATTTAGTACATTCATTTTTTCACGTAAGTCTTGATTATTCATATCATGATTTTAAGTTCTAAACAATGTGTATCTGAACTATAATTGATTTAAGTGCATTATTTTCTACACTTATATCTTTATTTTTCATATCTTGTTTTAATTTTTCTACATTCACATTATCAAATTTATGCATTTTGACAGAGAAATCTTATCATGATTCTTTCAGTATTATGATGAATATTATCATGTGTAATATCAAAAATCAAGTCTCAACAAGGTTTGCATGTCAATGCCATAATCAAACATATGTATCTATCTAATCCAATCATCAAAACAAAAAAACATAATTATCATTTGTGTCAAAGTCATCAAACCAATTGAGCATAACATTAATCACATCAAATACTAATAGTAAGAGCATTTTTAAATCAAATTAATCTCAATCATGTCTAACTTACATAAAAAGAGACATGAATAAATGAAATAAGCTTCACATGAGATAAAAATAATATTCAAGAATCTCTCTATGATCATTTCTTCCTTTTGACTTGTCTAAAATTTTATCGACTCTCTACTCAAGGGGGAATCTAGAGCTTACCAAGCATTACTTTGGGATACATTTGAACTTGTTTCCTAGTATGTTTAGAGAATTAATCAAAACTAACATATATTAATTTTATTCTATGATAAATTTAATTATTTTTAATTATTTGAAAATTTGTTGCTTCATCTACATCTCATAAACACTTCTTAAATAGGAGAAAATTTAGACACTTCATTTCTATCACTTTTGTGTCAAAATTGCAAAAGGGAACAACTTCCTATAATTTCACACAAAATGGTTTGAATTCATATGTTCATATAACATAAAATTTTGAATTCACCTTGAAACATCTCTAAGTGGGATAATTCACCTATTAGATATATTCAATTTTCATTCTGGTTGATATAACGAATAGAGACCCTAATCTCTATGGAAAATGAAATACCTACAACAAACCCTAATCATGATGGATTTGTAGTGGTATATGCATCTAGTTTAGTGATAGAGATGGAAAATGATGTAGGGGTGCATCCTAAGATTACATCAGTTGTAGGAGGTACCCTATCAAAGGATTATGTAATACTAGTGGTGATTGGTTTGGAATAAATAATTAAAGGTTATGAAATATATGCTCCTTGAGCATCTAGGACCTAGACTTATAATGTAAATTTTTCTACATCGATATGTGCTTTGGAAAATTTACATCTATATTCTGATGACCCTTCTTATTATGATCTAATGGCGATAAAGTCTAATTTTGTATCTGCTTCTATGGTGGTTGGATTTGGGTTGAAGATAATAGAGAAGGATAGTATCAATGACCTTATAGATAATGTAGATCTAGATGTGGCTCTCTTTGGAGGGTGATGTAGTAGACAAGAAGCTTACTATCTTAAGATTGGTGGTGATGGATAGAGACAAAATAAGGGATGCCCTACTAAAAAAATTAATGTTCCCCTCTTTTATTGACACTATTTCTATGAATAGGAATATACTACAACAAACTTTATCCCCTGCTAAATTTATTCCCATTCTTATTATTCCATCTACCTCAAGAAAGGTGCTTGACGATGGCACAATCTTTACTGGAAAAAATTCAAATAACTAGCAGGAGGTAAAGGTGGAAAACCTTAAGTTTCAAATCTTAGTCAAAGTTATTTCAAGGAAAATGTTTTATAGTTGGGTAAATAGATCAAATTTGGTGAAATATTTAAAACTATGTCTGGCAACCTCCTCAGGTGTCCTAATTGAGCTTTAATTTATAGTGTAATAGGGAAAGGAATTATAGGATCCTATTCCATTATCATCATACCATTTGTATAAATATTCACTCATTTTCATGGTTTGAAGACTAAATGGAGGTGTGGTAGGATTAAATCAAGCCTCCTCATACAAACTTGTAACTTTAAAAGAAGATATTAGAAATGTCGCTCCCAAGATAAATCTTATGAAATGTTCTTCTCCACCCCAAGACTATATTGTATAAAAATAAAAAGAGGTACCTTCCATGGAGATTTTAAACCAAAGAGTGGATGATTATTTTTAGATTTTGATTACTGATGCAATCATCTATAGATTTAATGTCTTGTGGCCCTCTTTGATTGCCCTATATCAATGGATTTATGCGACATGGAAAACCCAATGTGAGATTTACTTATGCTCTAAAGGTTTTTTTATTATTCATTTCAGTAATGAGGAGTATCATAAATTCATCTCAAAGGGCCCCTAGTTTTAAGGAAATGCAGGTTTGTTTATCACTCCTTGGTTTTTAGAGTTTGATCCAAACACTCTCTTAATAATAAAGATGTCAATATGGGTTTGGCTTCCTAACCTACCCCTACATTTTTGGCATGATTATAAGGAAATAGGTAATTCTTTGGGGTCTGTTTTAAATAATTATCATGAGAGGGATGCCGTAGGTCTATGTAATTTTTCTAAAATCTGTATAGAGATCAACTTGAGTAAAGGAGTTTCAGAGAAAATTTTATTTAAATATGGTGAAGTTCTTCATATTCAACATTCAGACTATGATAATACATCATTGAAATGTCACATTTGAAAATTTCCTAGTCATCTTTGTGTTTATTGTCTAGTGGGTTATTCTAAAGTAGGGAAGAAAAATGGGGAGAAAACAACCTCAAGTAAATAGATCACTCTAGACCTGGCAGTAGTCACTGAAGAGTGTTTTTGAGACATCAATCTTTAGGAAAATGTATTATTAGGAGATAGAGAGAAAGAAGAAGAATAATAAAATTCTGATAAAGAAGATGAGATAATTATGGGGAGAGTAAAAAAAGAGCAGAATCTTCCCTCAAAAAACATAATAGGGGGAGTTAAAAGAGGACATGAATCATAAAATTTAGATTTAGACAAAGAGCTTCTTGCAAATAAAAATGCAAAATTATAGAATAATGACTTGCAATTGGTTGTGGTGAAATTTTATCAAGGAATTTGGAAAGAGGTAAAAAAGAAAAAAGGTATAAATGGAAAGACAATTAATCTTCTATATTTTTTCCCACTAATTGAAGGCTCTATTATCATTGTCGATATTTAGATGTCTATTAATGCAAGTTAATTTTCTTGAGACTTTTTGGTTATTTCTTGTAATTGGTTTGTGTTTGGCCATTGGAATTTTCACTTGGCCCTTTCTGTAATCTTATTTTTTAATTTTGGTTGGGGGCTTAATAAAACCCCATACCTATCTAAAAAAATTATCATTCTGGTCATTTTCTTTGGTCAATTATTTTACCCCAATCAATCCACTAATTTTTATACTCTAGTTTGAATTCATTTGTTCACCTATCATACAAGTTTTAAGTCACCTATTCAATTATCATTCTAATCATTTTCTCTATTCAATTCTTCTACTATGATCAATTCACTAATTTCCCTTTGTTAATAAATTAATACAATCAATTCCCCTTTTTTAAATCATTCTTCTAATCAAAGTTCCTTGAATTTTATTAATTAAATTGATATTTGATTAATTTAATTAATCATTCTTATAATTATAGTTCTATGGAAATGGAAATATAATTTTATTTAAATTATCAATTCCTCCTTTTCCTTCCAAAATGCATCTTCATTCAAGAAAGAATCTTGAGATTGTATGCAATATTATTTTGTGAGCTAAGTGATTTACTAAATGAATTAATATGTAAGATTATTCTCCACCCCTCATCTTGGTGACAAGATGAATGGCCCATAATGAATCTTATGAGATATCTTAGGGGAACATTATCAACCCTTCATCTTGGAAACAAGATGAAGGGCTTACATTGAATATCCATGTGCTTTCTTCAAAATGATTTTATGCCCTTCATCTTGGAAACAAAATGAAGGGCCCACAATGAATCTCACAAAGATATTATGAGGATATTCATCCACCCTTAAGCTTAGAAACAAGATGAAGGGATAATTATTTGATATTTTCAAGAGCCATCATGCACCCTTCATCTTAATTAAGATGAAGGGCTCACATTAGAGATTCATGTGCATTATTGATGACTTGTTTGTAGTTTTTCATCTTAGAGTTAAGATAAAGGGTTCTCATTGATCATGATTTATTTAAATATACCTTTTCTCATTAAAATCACATGCTCAAATTAGATAATTAAGTGATGACAAATTTTGGAGTCTTATTTTACATCACCATTTCTATTCTTGATCAAATTCAACTAGTCTATAGCTTCAAAGGAGATGTTTGAAAATGAATTAGCATTGGCAAAGACTAATTGACACTACATAAAATCTAAATAATACATAAATGTGAGGTTTGTAATGAATTTTTGCATCTTATTGGTTTAATATTAGAATTTTTTGGATAATCTTTGCATGTTAACAAAGTTTTAGATGTAGATCATTAGATCTTCATGTATCATCTGAACATTTTCAAATATTGAATGAGTAGAATTAATGTATACTATATTTTAATGACACATATCTCTCATATTTGAGTCAATATGAAGGGTAATAATTGATCTTGATTTATTTAAATATACTTATTCTCATTAAAACCACGTTCTCAAATTAGAAAATGAAGCACTAACAAATTATGGAGTCTTCTTGTGCATCACTTTTTATATTCTTGATCAAATTCAACTAGTCCATGGCATTAAAGGATATGTTTAAACATGAATTAGCATTGACAAATACCTAGTATCACTACATATTATCCCATTCATATGTAAATAAAATGTTTTCAATTAAGGATTGCATCATATTGGTTTAATCTTAGCATTTGTTAGCTAATCTTTGTATGATCACGAGGTCTTAGGTGTAGATCATTAGTTTTTTATGCTTCCTTGAACATTTTAAAATATTGAATGAATAAAATTAATGTGTTCTAAATTTTAATGACACACTGTTAATCTAAATTAGGGTAAAACATATTTATTGACACATACATATATTAATAATGAATACCCTGGGTTTTCCCTTAGGGATTCATCCTTCTAATATTTTAGATTTTAAATTTAGGGTTTTTTATTTTTACCTAATAATACACTCTAATATTGACCATGTCGAATAAACATTATTTATTAACAATATTAATAAAATTTCTATCTTCATCTTATTTTACATGGATAATATATCTTCTTTGGATCAGTAATGTAGATAAATGGTTGACTAATATTATGTCTAAATTAACTAATAAGGCTAAGCTTATCAATGAATAATCACAAGACTTTATCCAATAATATCATTTTAATATCCAATACAAGATGCCTATTATTACCAATAAACACCAAATGGATTGTGTTATTCCCTTTGTTATTCATAAAATGAATTGAACAACATATATTATTCACCCTATTGATGAACTTATCATGAATATTGAGACTGGTGATTCAATTATTATAGACCAACAAAATGCTTTAAAATATGAATAATTAACTAAATATATCAATACTAACCTACTTAATATTTGTTTTATGTTATCTATAGTAGGAAATGTGCATAAAAAGTTATCTCATGTCTCCATATTAGATGTCCACACCACTAATACTAGTACCATTTCCATTTATACACATTTTTTGACCTATGTGACATCTACCAAAACTTTGATGGCATCACAAATGTTTCATCAATGTTTGATGACTATTCATACATTAGTAACCTTCACCCAATCTAGGATGGATAAAAACATTCCATTTATAACCTCACCTAATACATATTCCCTAGAGAAAGTTATTATAATTTTTCATACCAAGGTGTTATAATTAGAGCAAGGTGTATCAAGATCTATCCATACCATGGATTTGCTTGCCTTTATCCATTACACATTAGCACCTAATATAGTGTCATACCCTCTACCTATATGATTTGTAGCTCCCAAATCACATTGTATAAAGGTAAAGGTGATCCTAATCAAAGTTTTATATTATTCCATGTAACTTGATTAAACTATGCACACAATAATTATCTATTTACCAAGTTATTTCCAAGAAGACCTAAATTTTTTGCACTGAGATGGGTTTATGATCTTTGTCTTCAATTTGTAAGAGCATTCAACCCCTTGGATGGTTAATTCATACTTTAATTATCCATAAATTTTGATCATAATTTATCCTATGCATACATTTTTAAGCCAAATAAAAAATCCAACAAACCAATCATTGAATATGTGATTTAATACAATACCATGTTATAAATGACCAATTTAGTGGTTGATAATGAAGTGAAATATATTTTTAAACAAAATTTTATAGTATCACTCTTTGAATTAATCACATTCAAGAGATTAAAATAATTTGATGAGCTATTCCATATAGTGAGGGACAAATAAGTCAATCTAATTTATTTGAAAAAACTTAATTATACATCATCTCATGTGACCACTATAAGAATGAAGTTTCAAATAAAAAAATTATAAGGTAAAACCAAGTGATAAAAATAATGAATTGAATGCTAAAATAAACACAGTGTCACAACCTATAAAAATAATTATAATTAACAGCTCCATCAAAGAGGTAGTTTTCACAATTACCATCATCTCCTAATGTAACTATAAATAAGTTGATCCAGTGTATCACTATCATGATCCTTCATATAAAATATATTAATCCAAGAACACCTAGAGTAGGGAACTATGGTGGAAATGAAATTTTTGACTATCATCATATTTTGAGGCATTCAATGAACAAATGTTTTAAGTTAATGCATAAAATACATGATCTTATTGATGATAACATTATAAATTTAGGCACCCCTATAAAATAATACTAACCATAACATAATGGAAACCAAAATTTTAATATGTTTAATGATCCTTTTCCTAAACATGATTCACAAAACACAAACAATCCTGAGGTAAATCATATATATAATATGCATCCTCCACTAATGACATATGGTCATCAACTAGATACCATCATTGGTAAAATAAATAATATTCCACCTCAATGGCCTATGATCACATTTGATTATAACAATATATTTGATGATGATTCATATTTTCATGTTTTATTCATACGCACCTACATTTAGGAACAACTTATATAAAGTGTTATGATTAATATTGGATACACAAATGATAATGTATTTATGATGGCATGTATCTATTCTCTTGGATATACATGACATGATTTGGAAGATACCATGAAGGAATTAAAAGGATTCTATATGAATAGAGACATATTGCATTAGAGTGTATAGAAAAATATTTAAGTAGGATCAACCATATTAGCCATGTTATTCTTAGTACTACAAAGTAATGAGATATTTAACATGTTTTTAGGATGTACATGATGCATAGACCTCATCCAGTTCCATCTTTAGTACACTAATGCCTAAAATACATATATTTCAATAGGGTAGTTACATTTATAGTAATAAACTATGAGTATCCACTTTATTCAATGATATCTCCTACTCCACTACCACCACCACCATGATTGGTTGAGATACATAATAAACATAAGCATTCAAAGATAGATGGTATTTAGGATCAATATTTAGATATGGATGCCATACACATTCAAGATCAACATACAAAGTTGATTATTATATGTATAAAAGGTCCACACACACACACACACACACACACACACACACACACACACACACACATTGAACATGAAGTATTTTAGAGATTTATTCATAGACCATAGGTAGAAATATCTTCTACAAAACATACCCAATTATCACTAAAAATATTTTAATTTGTTCCAGTGAACACATGTATTGAGATACCCTCTTATGGTAAAATACAAACCATATATTCCTCATATTTCTATACTCATCCATCATATCCTGAGTTCTACAATTATTGATAATGATATGCATGATAACCCTATATCATATTTTGACCAATCCAAATTTATGCATTCCATCCATGATAAAATATCCATCCACTACCTGATATGTTAACTCCCTATGACCCTTCCATTAATAACATAATTCGTGTTTATCCCTAAATTTAGATATGAGGGATCTAGGATTAATAATATATAATTATTTATAACATAAGGGTGATAAATAATCTATAGCAAGATAATTAATAGAAAAATTACATAAACAATATTCTAAATCTATACAACTAAGTTTAAAAAAATATTAAAGCATAGCTATTAAAGGATATTATAGTAAATAAGGAATAATAGTTATGTTATTGATTTACTGTGTAGACAAATTTGGATTAGAAATAAATGTAAAGTATGTAATATCATTGTTATAGATTAGTTGATAGATTCTATAAATTATATTTATATGGATATGGACACTACCATTGATGCTAGTATCTGACTGTGATGTAGGTATCTAGTATAAAATAATTACTAGATTTAGATGCAACCAAATTCATGATTTTGTAATTTGTGTCACTTTTATGTTGATATATTCATATCTTAGATACAAATTATCAATCTTCCCTAATTAATTAAACCCTAGATCTTCACCCTTATTTAGCCTTACAATAAGTTTTCTATGAATGGTTTAGTGGGATCATAGTGTAGAGCTAACCTAAAGACCCCTCATTAATTGGAATTACTTACATAGAAACTAATTCAAGGAGGGCCTCAAAATTATGTATTTATCCCCTATGTGTGTAAAAGTGTGTGAATAAGGGTCAATATACTATATGAAGATGCATACAATGATCTATTGTGTAATTTGATAAATATCACATATGGGCTTCTCTTTGAATGCTTCAAAAATGTGGTATTATTTTTCTTATGCTTGATATGAAAATAGGGTAGAATAGATTACTTGTGAACTTTATTAATTTATATTTTAAAGGTGTTTGGTTAGTATTTTCTATATCATTAATGAGAAGGTTTAGACTTATATATATATACCACACCTTTTGAAAATGTCTCATGGTAGGGTTCAATAAGATAATTAGGCTAACCCATGGTTTTTGATCATTTTGTAATTTGGATGACATTTGGATACTAAACACTAGATAAATATCTAGACACTACCATTATCATTAGTGTCCATCTATGGTTGTAGTGTCTAGAAGGCTAGAAAACATGTATGGATCTAAAATTGATAGTGAATGTTATTTATTAGGTTTTAATCTTTTTATTTAGTATAATATACTTGAGTCATTTGAAATATATGTATCATACTAATAGATAAGCATTAAGGCAAAATGAGATAGTTAATATGAGCCTTTTGGTATCAAGGAGGTCTATAACTAAAGGGTATATCCCTTGTTTATATTTTTCAAATGTACAAGACTAGGATGCTATAAATATTTAGTTTTAATATCTACATTTCCCCCTTAAATATAGTAATTCATTAGGATGAAATTACTAGGTTAAAGGAAAGAAATGCATACATGGGTGTGTATAACACACCTGATCTTTGTTTGAGCCCAATTTGAGTTATTTGTTGGTGTATGACATGTAACTAAGAGCATGGTATAGTGTAAATTAATGAATATAATTTAAAATTTTAAAAAATTAATTTTTTTGAAAAGAAATAGAATAAGGAAGCAGTACACATGTGTGTTGATGTGACCATGTTTCCTCTTGATTATTTTACTTGATAAATATTATTCCTTATGAAGCATTGGAGTTGCATAAGGTTTAGACATAAATCTTGGATATTTAAAGAGGGATATTAGAAGGTATTTATTCCTCCAATTTGGTGTGATAATGAATTATGACATGGCTAATGAGATCATTAAATCTCAATCACAAAACTCAAGTATGAATATACATAATATAGTTAGAGTGAGTGATTTAATCAACTCATCATATAAAACTAGTGAGATTAGATCGTATAATCACTCTGATGGGGGTCATTTTTACCCCTTCATTTAAAATTTTTGTGTTGGTGTTAGTTATTACCAGGGCCAGTGTCCAATGCTATTTACAATAAAATATTTATTGGTTTTAACTAATAGTGTTGTTTGGGGGTTATGGTGTTGTTCTAATCTAATTTTTTACCTCTAAGGTCTAAACTAATTCTACCAAGAAACACATATACTAGAAATGTAAACACACCAAACTAATAAATTGAATATTTTGAAATCAACCACATAATGCTATAAAATAAACACACTAAAATCAAATCTCAAATCCACAATTTTAGACTAAGTTACAAAATGAATGTTGTTAGAATTAAATGAATGATAAGTGCTTATTCAAATCTAAAAGTAAACACTAAAACATCTATTCTATCCTATAGGTTATGAATCTAATCACACAAAGAATTTATATCAATTTTAATTGAAAAAAAAAAGAAATAAACTTATAAATACCAAAAGTAATATATCATGTCTCCTTGGGGAGTGGGCCCTTGCTCACCCTTAGATTCAAGGCTAAATCAACTTAGTCTTTGAGATGTTATCTTTAACACACATATTGAAAGAGAATTATGCTATGAAGTCTTCTTGTATTTAAAATAATAAAACTTATAATATATCTATGTCTCTAAATTGAGTATGGATATACCCTTTTATTATATGTAAAATAATCTAACTATCCTAGAAACTAGGTAACAACTCAACTAACCTAGAATAAGAAGATAGTTAGAGAGATTGGTTGGAATAGCCAAAATAGAGAAAAGCATTACAATAATATCCACATGGAATCAAGAAGATCCATGTGATATTATAACTACATCATCTATCCATATCTATCCACCAAATATTTACATAAAATATATCCATATATTTTGATTATAGAGTTGTATCCTATGTAACAAACTTCCATAAATGGAAAACTATATAGTAATAGGAGTCTATATATAGACAAATATAAAAATAGAAAGTATCAAAAGGAGTCTAAGATCATCATAGAATAGATGGAATAGCTGATGGAATGTTTTGGAACATGTTGTGGTCAATATGTTAGAATTTAGATCACAAATATCATAATCTATAGTTGATTGTTATAATATATAGTTGACTAATAGAATCCATAACTACTGATAGAATCCGTAGCTTTGATCAAATGTTCAATTCTTGGTCATGTCACTTCCTTATCTTCATGAGATCCTATAAAAACTCTTATTAGATGCTATCAAACTTGCACATATCAAAATATGAAAGACTAAACATGTAAATGTTTAGATCATCATGCAAACAATGCTAAATTAGACTCACATGAGCTTATAAAGATAAAAATACATCCATTCTCTACCTTAGACTAGTTATAAACCCTAACACTACATGCAATACTCAGCTTAAATGACATGTATATGGATATGAATAAGGATATATCATGTAATAATGAGTCATATTATGGACTCATCACATTCCAATCTATAAATCTAGTAATGTTAAATTATTTAATCATAATCACCTATAAAATGAACCCACTGTTGTAGTAGAAAAGGATCAATAACAATACATCTTGGTGTAATAAATGCATCTTGGATAGTAGTATAATTGGTAATTTTTGAAATTTGTGGTGAAATAGCATGGAATATGCACCTATAATATGTCTGAGCTAGATTATATATTTAATAGATCTAAAAAAAATTATTTTAAAACTATGCAAATTTGGTGTAATATATGAAATTAAATTAGAGATTATGAAAGTGTGGAGGTCATGTTCTTATGACATTCCCCCACTAAAATCTAGAGATACTAAGTAAGTGTATAAGTGTGGAGGTCATGATTTTATGACATTCCCACACTACAATTTAGAAACTTAGATGTATAAGTATGGAAGTCATTTTCTTATGACATGCCCCTAGTATAATCTAGAAATTAAGAAGGTATGTAATTATGGAGGTCATGCTTGAATGACATGCCCATGATACAATATAGAAAAGAGATACTATCACATTTTTATTTATGTTGATCTACCCATAATTTTTTGACAAGATTGATTAATGGTTGAGTAGGTGGATATAAAGAAATTCATTTTGATTGACTATTTGAGATAGTCGTATCAATGTTGCCACTATTGCTAACCAAGGATGTCCTAGAATTAATGGGTATCCAATTTTTTTGTTTTTAGGATAGAGAACAATAAAATACATAGGGTATTCCCATGAATCTATAGTCAATTTTATATCCTCAATGACACCTTCTAATTTTTTAGTAGAATGATCTACCATCTATAAGATTGTGGTAGTGGATTGCATATCTGTTAGAAAGAGATTTTGCATGGTGTCCATAGTCATTAAATGAATAGCATATCCAAAGTCTACCAATACATTTGGTATCTTATTATTTCCAATCTTTATAGAAATGACAAGACTCCTTGGATCTCCATATTTAGGTAAAATTAGCTTAAATACTAATAAATCAACAAGATTGCCATCTACCTATATAGTCTTGGGATATTGTCTTTTCCTATTAGGTGTCATAATACATAGACTTTTAATCACCTAATTTAGTTTTATAATATATCTAATGGCTTATAATAATGGAATTTTTATATTGAGTTTTTTGAGTTCCTTAATCAACTCAGATTCATTTTTATCTTCCACTTCCTTTAATCATTCTATAAAAGTAATAGATGGAGGAGTTATGATGAATTCCTATATTTTTATAGGATTCTCTCTTAACTCTTCTTCTTTCTTGGGTTGAGTCTATTGACTTGATTTGTCATGAGGAATTTTTGTGATGATATGAGGTTATTATAATGTTTTTTTGTGAGATGTATGTCTGCACATTTAATAACACTTACCCCTATGGTTTCACCTTGTTCATTTACATAAAGCTATCTATTCTTTGTATTTTATACTAATTGGGTAGATAATTGAGTTTGGTTTACTTGTTCCATAGGGGGTGTTTGATTTCCTTGAGGATCCATCAATTCTTAATTTTGTGGAAACCTTCTTTATTATTTTTGGTTATAATTTAGACCAAGATTCCAATGTTTATTTGTCCATGGATATTGATGAAATTGGGTTATCAAATTTTGTTGAAAATGTTGGGGAATCATCCATTATTATGGAATCCACTCTTGGGTGCCCCACTGTGGTGGTACTGCCCACACTTCTATAGGTATATGTCATTGTGGAAAGTAATCCTTGTGCCAAACTATTTTTGTTTTTGTTGAAAGTTATTTCTTTATATGTAAACATCTATTTATTTTTTTTGAACTAGTTCTTAAGAGTAGGAAGGTGACTAAAATATTTTTTGGCATGACCTTGAGCATCACATATTCCACAAAATTTTGTCTTCTTTAGAGGATAGTCCCTGAGTGTATGTTTTAATCTACACTTTGGACAATAGATTTATAGTGGTTTAGTGTTTGATTTAGCCTTAGTTTATGATCCATATAATGTTGTGTTTAGTTTAACTAGTATATCTATTTTTAAATTTGCTAGTTCCTTCATGAGTTAGCTTACATCACTAGATTTCCCTAGTTTCCCTCTCCTACTACTAGGTTTTGTCTTAGAGTATTTGGTACATAAAAGTGTAATCTCTTGGAAGTCTAGTTTGGTAATATCTCATTTTCCCATGAGATTCAAATAATCCCTAGAGGAGTCATCCAATCCTTTAAGGAATTTTTTTTTTATCACTTATTCAAAAATCTCATATCCACACCTATTGTGGGAAAAACCAAATCAATCTAGGTAATATTCAAGGTTTTCATCTTCATTTTGATTTATTTTTAAAAATTATTCTTTTTTATCCTTGAACCTACAATAATAATGGCATTTATTTAGGAATATTGTTTTCATTTCTCTCTAAGTGCTAATATAGTTTCTTGTTAGTCCCATAAACCACCTCATTACTCCTTCCTTCAAAATAGAAGGAAAGAGCTTCAAATTTTGATTATGTGAAGTGTAATCATAGGTATGGTAGAGAACTTTGAACTCAAAAATAAATTAATTTGGGTCTTCAGTGGACAGACCTCTAAAGGTAGGTATATTGGATGGAGAAATATTTTTTATTGTTATTCAATCATCATTCTCAAAGACAATAGGATAAGAGAAAGTCCTCTCATGAGGATTCTTATGAGGGTTTTATACATGTCATATATTCTCTCCCATTGTAAATAGAGTTATATTGAGAGTATGGGATCCTTCAAGGTCTTCTATCTATTCATTGTCTAAAATTTCAAATTTTGTAGAGGAAGATTCCTCCAACTTCTAAGAGGTAATTATAAAAGACTCACTTATTTCCTTCTACAAATATTCTATTTTTTTAAGTATTTTGATTATTTCTCCCAAAGGATAAGGATATTTTATAAAAAACCTTATTTATGAATCTCTTTGCCTACTCATATACTTGTATTTGACAAGAGAGTAATTCATTCTATTTTTTTATGTTTTTATGTTTTCATTGTTAGCTTGAGTGTTTTACCATACTAACACCTTTTAAGAAGTCCCCAAAAATGGTGCCAAAAATAATGGGGGTCATTGTTACCCCTTAATTTAAACAATCTATGTTGGTATCAATTCTTACCAAAGCCAGTGTCTAAGGATATTTGTAGTAAGGTATTTATTAGTTTTAAGTAACAATGTTGTTTAGGATTTTTTTGTGTTATTCTGATCTAAGTTTCTACTTCTAAGGTATAAACTAATGCTGCAAATAAACACACATACTATAAATGTAAACACACCAAAAATTTTAATTGAATATTATGAAAGCAATCAAAAATTCTATTAAATAAACACACTAAAATCAAATATCAAATCCACACTTTTAGACTAAGTTACATAATGAAGGTTGTTGGAATTAAAGGAATAGTAAGTGCTTATTCAAATATGAAAGTAAACACACCAACATCTATTTGATCCTATAGGTTATAAATCTGATCACACAGATAATTTATATTAATTTTAATTGAAAATAAATATGAAATAAATTTATAAATACCAAAAGTAATGTCTCATATCTTCTTGGGGAGTGGGCCCTTGCTCACCTTTGGATTCAAGGTTAAATCAATTCAATCTTTAAAATGATATCTTTAACACATAAAATGAAAGAGAATTCTACTTTGAAGTTTTCTTATATTTAACATAATATAAATTATAATATATTTATGTTTCTAGATCAAGAATGGATCTACCTTTTTATTATATGCAAAAGAAACTAACTATCCTAGAAATTAGGTAACAACTAAACTAACTTAGAATAAGAAGATATTTAGAGAGATTGGTTTCAAAAATTGAGACAAGTGTTACAATAAGATCCACATGATATTTCAACTACTACATATATCCATATCTATCCACCAAATATTTACATATAATATATCCATATCATATAATTCTAGATTTGCAGCCTATAATAATAAACTTCCATAAATGGAAAACTATATAACAATAAGAATCTATGTATAGACATGTGTAAAAATAGAAAGTATCAAAAAAATTCTTAGATCATCATGGAATAGATGGAAGAGCTACTAGAATGTTTTGGAACATGTTGTGGTCAAGATGTGAGAATCCAGAGAATAACTATCATAATATATAGCTAACTATTATAATTCATAGCTGACTAACAAAATCTATAGCTAAATGACATAATCTATAACTAAATAACAAAATCTATAGTTGTGCTCAAGTGATCAATTCTTGGTCATGGCACTTCCTTATCTTCATGAGATCCTATAAAAACTCTTATTAGTGTTATCAAACCTGTACATATCAAAATATGAAAGGATAAACATGTAAATGGTTATAACATCATGCAAAAAACACTTAGACTCACATGAGATTATAAAGATAAAATAATCCATTTTCTACCTTAGACCAATTATAAACCCTAAGACTACATGAAATCCTCCAATCAAATGGCATGTTTATGACTATGAAGAAGGATATATCATATAGTAATGAGTCATAGTATGGACTCATCACACTTTAATCTATAAATATAGTGAGGTTAAATTATTTAATCACTTTCCCATATAAAATGAACCCATTATTATAGTAGAAAAGGCTTAATAATAGTACATCTTAGTGTAATCAATGCATCCTTGTGAGTAGTCTAATTGGTCATATTTACAATTTTTGGTGCAATATCATGGAATATTTACCTATCATATGTCTAATCTAGAGTATATGTTTCATATATCTAAAATAATCTATTTTAAAACTATGAAAAATTGGTGTAATATATGAAATTAAACAAGAGATTGTGGAAGTGTGGATGTCATGTTCTTCTGACATGCCCCCACTAAACTATAGAGATACTAAGTGTATAAGTGTGAAGGTCATGATTTTATGACATTCCCCCACTACAATTTAGAAAATTAGGTGTATAAGTGTGTATTTATTTTCTTAGGATATCCCCCCACTACAATCTATAAATTAAGAAGGTATGTAAGTGTGGAGGTCATGTTTACAAAACATGCCTGTAATAAAATATATAAATTGTAAAAATGTGGAGTCAATGTCTTAAATTACATGCCCCCACTAAATAGATTGGGTTTACCAAATGTTTAGCCTAAAATTTAGATATGAGGCATCTAGGGTTAAGAATATAGAAGTAGTTCTAATATAAGGGTGATAAACTAATCTACTATAATAGGCCAATTAACATGAAACTCATATTAACAATATTCAAACTTTATACAACTAAGATTGCTAAAAATGGTAAAGTGTAGTTATTGAAGGATATTGTAATAAATATGAAATAATGATACTTAGTTGATTACTATGTGTAGACAAATCTAGACTGGAAATAGGTGTAATGTATGTAAGATCAATTATCTATATTAGTCACTAGAATTTATAAATTATACTTATGTGGATATACATAATACTATCAGATTTAGGCACTACTATTATTCTAGTGTCTACATTTGGTGCAAGTGTAGCACAAAATAATTATTAGATCTATATGCAGCCAACTTCATCATTATGGTTTTTTAATCACCTTTATACTAATGTACTCAAATATGTTTTCATTATTTACTAGTTGATCAAACCCTATCTCTTCACCCTTATAATTAGTTTATTGAAAATGGGTTAGTGGGATCACAGTGTCAAGCTACCCTAAAAATCCCTCTATCAATGAATACTATCTACATAACCAATACTCCAAGGAGGACCTCAATATTTGGTAGTTTCCCCCTATGTGTGGTAAAGTGTGTGTATAAGGGTTAAATATACTATATGAAGATGCATATAATTATCTAACTTTTAATTTGAAAAATATCACTCATAGGATACTATTTGAATACTTCAGACCTTTGGTATGACTTATATTATGCTTCATATGAAAATAGGAATGAATATGGAATAATAGAGTGCTTGTGCAATTGATAATTTAGCTTTGGTAGGTATTTACTTGGTATTTTATAGATGATTAATGAGAAGGCTTACACTTGTATTTATACCACACCTTTTGAAAATATCTCACAGTAGGGTTAAATAATAAAATTATGTTAACCCATGGGTTTCAATCATTTTTTTTAATTTGGATGACATTTTGATACTATACACTAGATAAATATTTGGACTCTACCATTGGTGTTAGTGTCCCTCTATCATTGGTAGTGTCTATAAAGATAGAAAAGAGGTATGGATTTGAAACTAATAGTGAATGATGTTTATCAGGTTTTGATAGTTATAGGTATTATAGGATTCCTAGGTCATTAGAATGATATATAAAAAACTCATAGATAAACATTTAGGCATAGTGAGATAGAAAATGTGAACCTTTTAGTAGTATGGAGGTCTAGAACTGAAGGGTCTAGCCTTGATTATATTTATCAAATGTAGAAGATTGAGATAATATAAATATTTAGTTTTATTCAATATAATTGGTTAGTATATTCAAAATTCAAATATCTAAAAAATACAAAAAAAATAAAAAAATAAAAAATGCAAAAACATTCAAATAGTCGAAAAATCCAAAATCAAGACATGAGCATGATATGATGGATAGTTTATATTTTTACATATTGTAGTTATCACATGTTTTGGTATATGGAATGTTATTTACATGCACATATGAATTTCATGGTATCTAAGTGTTATGTAGGATATATAAGTTACACATAGATGTATAGATGTTGGTTTTCCCTCTACCTAGTGGTCACATTGAGGGCATCTTGGTTTAAAATTATCATTATTCTAAGTTATATATTTATATGAAATTTTTTCCATATTTAGGCACCCATATTTATTACATGTTCCTTTTTATTTACTTATTTATTACATATTGATACATTATATTCTAATATGATAGTGATAGCCTACAAATTATATGCTCCATTAATATTGTTACTCTTTGATATAATATATTAATTTGTATGTAGCCCTTATAATTTTTTTTCAACATCCATTATATTCTCTTGTTTGTGACATATTTTATGAAATATTTCACATGGACTTTAGCCTTGATTTTTGTGACATTTGTATGCCCCTTGTATGTGGCCCTTTGGCCTATTTGTAATAAGTAACTCTTGATATTTTTGAGTGTGTTATGTTTTTTAGCTTGCTAACATTGAGGGATTCCATGATTTATATCATAAACTATTAGTGATTATTTTTATTCAAAAACACTTCTACTACATGCTTCATCAATAGACCTATCTAAACATGACACACACATACCCTACATTCCATATGTTACATACATTTCTTGATTGACACATACACTACTTTGGGGAAATATTCTCCACATGATAAAATGATATTACATGATGTTATATTTATGAATGACATGGTATAGTTCATTATTATTTTGATGAGTGACTTATAAGATACATATGTCATCTCAAAAGGGCCCATTATAGTGGGCTTATCTTAGAGAAATAAATCACCATGAGAAAAATATCAGAACAAAGTATAGGTTTCATAGATTTCAAATATAGAAATGGTTCTAATATAATAATTTTTTAGATACATGATATAATTTTTCATATTGATACAAATTATATGGGCATGTGTTATGCATATGCATTAATTTTATAGGAACTTGAGCACACTTTCATACACATAGGTGCATAGACACAATAGTTCACAAGAAAATAATTTTAGATTTGCATGTTCACATACATTTGGGATATAAGTTACAAAATTCAAGATGTAAATTCAAGTGGCATGATAATTGTTCATGCACATATACATAATAAAATAGTTCTTCTTGAATGGAAAATGGTTATCATTCCATCTTACACGTATTATGTCATGTCCCCTTCTAGTTGACATATTTCGAGTGGATGATTAGCCTATTATGTGACCCTCGTAGGCTAATGAAATGGATAGAGGGTCTTGATAGAGATGGGTTGGAATTCGTTCGGGCTCTTTCGGACATGAATTAAGGGAGATATTAATATTTGATTGATTTAATCAAATATTAATTATTTGATCTCATTTTAATTAATTACTAATTAATTAATAATTATTAATTAATTATTAATTAATTATTAATTATTAATTAATTATTAATTAATTATTAATTATTAATGATTTAGTCTAATTTGAGGATGCAAATTCTAAATTAAGACTTGGTCTAATTTTAAGACCCTAGTTCTAATTTAAGGAAGTCTAATTTAAGGGAGTCTAATTTTAGCAAGCACACCTTTGGAGGTGTATAAGAATCTCTCATGGGAGAGAGTTTGTAGGGAAGCTTATTATTGATATTGATTCTTGTTAAGAAATTCTTCTGTGAAGACTGAGCCAAGGGTTCCAGGATTCCAATTGCATTGAAGAACGTCAACTCTTCATTGTGTGCGATTCAGAGGTTGTGAAAGATCAGCCGATCTATTGCCGAATTGAGAGATAACTTCACCCAGAAGTTATCATAGTATTACAGGTATTTGAGAGATAACTTCACTCAGAAGCTATCACAAGGGTTTACAGGTATTTTCTTTATTTTGGGTTTTTGATTCAAGAATTATCCAGATATAGATCTTTTGTGTCAGCCCATAATTCTACAGATCAGGATCAGGCATACAGGGTGTGTTATATCAGTGGCCGTACGAATTCCGTACAGCTTCGTGAAAATCCGTACGCATCTACAGGAAGTTCAGGTACCGACATCGGCGAACAGGGACTTACAGAGACCGACATCGGTCGACTCATCACCGACGTCGGCAAGGGGACCACTACAGGTCGACCGACGACGGCAGTATAACCGACGTCGGCGACTGTGTTTTTTACACAGCAGGCCGAGACGTGCCAGATTCAACCCAGTTTGCGGAATATTCAGGCTATAAGGCCGAACTTTTGATATTCTTTGTATACCTGACAGAGGGTCTCTAATTGTAAGCTTATGAGCAAATAAATAAGAAATTATACTGTGATTTATTCATCTATTTGAAGATATTTTGCAGAAATTCAGATAAGCAATTTGGAGCTTTGTTTTGATATTCGAAGGGATATTACAGTGGTATCAGAGCTAAATCCTGCCATCCTGAGGGTTTAGAAATTTTATGCAGCCACAAGAGTTGCGACCACACGGGTATTACACACGCAGTAAAGCTTTGCTTGAAGGTACTCAAGTTCTAGAACAACCGCTGGAAGACATGGGTGATGATATTGGCAGGGCCCGTATTCCTCACCATCCGAGAGACCAAGATGATCCAGAGGTTTTACTTACTCTTAGAGAACTATGAGAAGGGCAAAGGCAGAATAACCAGGTATTACAGCAGTTGGCAGCAGCACTGCCAAGATTGGGTTCTCCGAGGAGACATTCCCCACACCGTGAAGATGTCAGGAGTGTTGCAGGATCACAGCGAGGCCATGGGACTGTTTCTCATACAGCGAATAGGCCTACTAGGCCTATCTTTGTGAGACAGGAAGCAGAGGAGGTGATAGCAGGTGAGGAGCATGAGGAGACATTTACGGACACACTTAGGGCAGCGACTGAAGAGTGGGAGTCATTACCACATGTGGTCAGGGAGATGATTACTTTTGACCGATTCCTCACACAAAGGAAAGAACATTACCGAGGTCGATAGAATGGGAGACCAAGACCCCAGAACAATGATCTGAAGCAGGCTACGAGTAGGCTCTCACTAGCAACATTTGACGGTAGTGGTAAAGTGACAGCACAGGCTTGGGTTAGTAAGCTGGATACATTTCTCACATTGCGACCGATGGGTGAGGAAGATGCTATCAGATATGCGACACTACATCTCGAGGGAGTAGCTCACGATTGGTGGCACCATGGGATGGTGACACTCCATCATGATCGGATCACTTCTTATCAGGAGTTTGTGGACAAGCTGGTGGAGCGTTTTGACAGGAGGGATCCAGAGTCTTATTTCTGAGAGTTGGCACAGTTGCGCCAAAGTGGCAGTCTAGAGTCACACATTGGTGACTTCCAGAAGTTATCAGTCATGGTTCCTGACATTTCAGAGAGGCGACTAGTAGTACTCTTCATAGAGGGATTGACAGAACCACTGAGAGGTTGGGTCAAAGGTTTTGATCCTCCTTCCTTACAGGAAGCTATGAAGAAGGCACGTAGTATGGAGATGGCAGCTCCATCTAGTAGATCTAACTCCAAAGGTACTTCTTCATCCAGGGACAGTAAGGGCTCCAACAGGAATAGAGAAAGACCAGGCTTCAACATAGATAAATCAGGGGTCAAGAATGATTCGAGGGCCAATCCAGCAGCACCACCTTTGGATAGAGAGGCTCTTAATGACCTGCGAAGGAAGAAGCTTTATTTTTACTGTAAAGGTCCATATGATGCTAATCATGATTGTCCTTTGAGACCTAAGGGAAAAGCAAATCGGGTAATGTGGGCCTATTATGAGGATGAAGAATCAGAAGATTCCGAACATCACGATTGTTCCAAGGAGCCAGATGCTGAAGCTTCAGAGCCTTGGGTAGAGGCAGAGTCAGAGCTCCAGATTCAGGAAGCACGTCTATCTAGCATCCAGCACGAGGGATCATTCAGACTCCAGGGAGTTTTGGCAGGACAAAGGGTCATTACCCTTCTTGACACGGGCGCCACACAATTTTATTGATACTAGATTTGTGGAGAAGCGTGGACTCACTACAGAAGAGTTTGAGGGCATTAGAGTTAAGGTAGCTGACGGTTACACCCTCAGATGTGAACGGATGATCAGGGAGCTCCCATTACGCTTGAACAACTATGAGTTCAAGGCGGATTATTATGTGGTCAACATGGGAGATATAGACTTGGTTTTGGGCATGAAGTGGCTTCATTCCCTTGAAATAGTCACTCTTAATCTTAGGGATATGGAGATCCGTTTTGATGTAGATGGGAAGTCTCACATTCTCAAAGCAATACGGGACGGCAACATCAAGACTATTTCTTTACATCGGATGGAGAGGCTCATGCGACATGACATGGTAGAGTGGGCTGCCGAGTGCATAGTAGCACCAATACAGGAGGGACAACAGAAGACCGAGTACCATCCAGACATCCAGCAGCTGAGAGTCAAGCATGACAAGGTCTTTGGTGACATTCCACCAGGGAGACCTCCAGACAGGGGCATTGAGCATATTATTGAGCTTGAGGAGGGGGCTAAGCCCATTATGATTACTCCTTATCGACATCCTAAGCGGTTGAAGGATGAGATCGAGAGAACAATTAAGGAGTTACTGGCTATGGGTCATATTCGGCCAAGCAAATCACCGTTTGCTTCTTCAGTTGTTCTAGTGAAGAAGAAGGATGGTACCCTACGAATGTGCATTGACTACAAAGCCCTGAATAAGAGGACCATTAAGAACAGGTATCCTATACCACGTATTGACGAGCTTATTGACGAGCTCCATGGTGCACATTACTTCACGAAGATAGACTTAAGATCAGGCTACCATCAGATCAGAGTTCGCGAGCAGGACGTGGAGAAGACAGCTTTCCGTTGCCATAGTGGACACTACGAGTTTATAGTGATGCCATTCGGGCTCACTAATGCGCCAGCAACATTTCAGTCCACCATGAATAGAGTCTTCCATTCACTACTGAGGAGGTTTGTACTTGTTTTTTTTTATGACATTCTTATATACAGTAGGAATTGGCAGGAGCATTTGGCTCATCTAGAGACTGTACTCAGCATATTAGAGAGGGAATCCTTGTATGCCAAGGAGTCCAAATGTGATCTGGGGATGACCGAATTGTTATACTTGGGTCATATTATCAGTGCAGGGGGAGTACGGATGGATCCTGAGAAGATCTGCGCCATCATATATTGGCCTATTCCAGCAAACCTAACATAGCTAAGGGGATTTCTAGGTTTGTGTGGGTTTTATCGGAGGTTCGTGAATGGTTATTCATGACATGCAGCTCCCATGACAAATTTGACTAAAAAGGGTGCCTTTTGTTGGACACCTGAAGCACAGGAGTGTTACGAAAGGTTCAAGGAGTTGATGACTACGTGCCCAGTTCTGGCACTACCTGATTTTTCGAAGCCATTCGAGTTGCAGTGCGATGCCTCAGGGGAGGGCATTGGAGCGGTGCTTATGCAGGACAAGCACCCCATAGTATATGAGAGTCGTAAGCTCAGAGGACCAGAAAGACTGTACAGCATCTATGATAAGGAGATGCTTGCTATCATGCATGCCTTGGCAAAATTTAGGCAATATCTAGTGGGCAGCAAATTTTGCATCAAAACAGACCACAACAGTTTGAGACATTTCTTGGGGCAGCGAGACCTCAATGATCGTCAGCAGAAGTGGGTGAGTAAAATACAGGCATATGACTTCGACATCTCTTTCATCAAGGGCACCCAGAATGTTGTGGCCGATGCTCTTTCACGCAGGCCGTATTTGAGTACCATGGTCCACATTACAGAGGATTGGCGACATATGATTGTGGCAGAGTATGCCAAGGATACATGGGCAGCTAGCATTGTTGAGGGATCGATGGTTGACACCAGATATACTCTTGTGGATGACTTGATCATTTACAAGAACAGGGTTTATTTGATCCCAGGATCATTGATGAAGAACATTATCATGCGAGCTTTTCATGATATACCTACTGCAGGACATCCCGGATATTTTAAGACTTACAGACAGATCAGGGAGAGATTCACATGGAAGGGCCTCAAAGCAGATGTTCTTCAGTATGTGCGTGAGTGCCCTGTTTGTCAGCAGAACAAGCAGGAGAACACGTACCCAGCAGGATTGTTGCAGCCACTTCCAATTCCTGACAGGAAGTGGGAGTGTTTGTCGATGGATTTCATTATGGGCTTGCCTAAAGCCCAAGGACGAGATTGCATATATGTAGTTGTGGATCGGTTAACGAAGTATGCTCACTTCTTTCCGATTACCACCACACATACAGCTACACAGGTAGCAGAGGTTTTCTTCTGAGAGGTATTCCGACTGCATGGATTACCTCAGAGCATAGTGAGCGACAGGGATAGTCGGTTCCTGAGTCACTTCTGGCAGGAGGTGTTCCGACTTTGTGGGACCGAGCTTACACCTAACACCAGCTACCACCCGCAGACTGATGGACAGACAGAGATTGTAAACAAATGGGTGGAGGGCTACCTCAGGAACTACATTGCAGGGCAGCAAAAAGCTTGGGTTAAGTGGATTCATCTATGCGAGTATTGCTATAATACGACTTTCCACATGACCATTCAGATGTCTCCTTTTATGGCATTGTACGGGTATGAGGCACCGAGTTTTCTAGATTTATTACTGAGTGATAGTAGAGTGCCGAGTGCTGGGGACCTATTGCAGGAGAGTCAGGATATTATGAGGACTCTCAAGGAGAATATTGCTAAGGCGCAGAATCAACAGAAGCAGTATGCAGATCAGCGGAGGACCGAGAGATCTTTTGAGGTAGGTGACATGGTCTATCTTATGCTGCAGCCTTACCGACAGTCTACTCTTAAGAAGAGCGGGGCAGAGAAGCTTAAGCCACATTACTACGGTCCTTTCCGGATCCTAAGACGCGTTGGAGAGATGGCTTATGAGCTAGAGCTTCCTACAGAGAGCAAGGTACACAATGTCTTTCATGTATCACGCCTTAAAAAGGCGTTAGGACACCGTGTGATGCCTTCTACAGTTTTACCTCCCTTAGATGATGAGGGAAAATTGATCTTAGTACCTGAGTCCATCTTGGAATCTAGAGAGAGACAGTTGCGTCGACGGACCATCAGGGAATATTTGGTAAAGTGGAAAGATTTGCCAGTTGAGGATGCGACATGGGAAAGCGAAGATATTCTATAGCATCCAGAGTTGAGATTGCTTGAGGGCAAGCAATTTCAGGAGGGGCGGACTGTCATGTCCCCTTCTAGTTGACATATTTCAAGCGGATGATTAGCCTATTATGTGACCCTCGTAGGCTAATGAAATGGATAGAGGGTCTTGATAGAGATGGGTTGGAATTCGTTCGGGCTCTTTCGGACATGAATTAAGGGAGATATTAATATTTGATTGATTTAATCAAATATTAATTATTTGATCTCATTTTAATTAATTACTAATTAATTAATAATTATTAATTAATTATTAATTATTAATGATTTAGTCTAATTTGAGGATGCAAATTCTAAATTAAGACTTGGTCTAATTTTAAGACCCTAGTTCTAATTTAAGGAAGTCTAATTTAAGGGAGTCTAATTTTAGCAAGCACACCTTTGGAGGTGTATAAGAATCTCTCATGGGAGAGAGTTTGTAGGGAAGCTTATTATTGATATTGATTCTTGTTAAGAAATTCTTCTGTGAAGACTGAGCCAAGGGTTCCAGGATTCCAATTGCATTGAAGAACGTCAACTCTTCATTGTGTGCGATTCAGAGGTTGTGAAAGATCAGCCGATCTATTGCCGAATTGAGAGATAACTTCACCCAGAAGTTATCATAGTATTACAGGTATTTGAGAGATAACTTCACTCAGAAGCTATCACAAGGGTTTACAGGTATTTTCTTTATTTTGGGTTTTTGATTCAAGAATTATCCAGATATAGATCTTTTGTGTCAGCCCATAATTCTACAGATCAGGATCAGGCATACAGGGTGTGTTATATCAGTGGCCGTACGAATTCTGTACAGCTCCGTGAAAATCCGTACGCATCTACAGGAAGTTCAGGTACCGACATCGGCGAACAGGGACTTACAGAGACCGACATCGGTCGACTCATCACCGACGTCGGCAAGGGGACCACTACAGGTCGACCGACGACGGCAGTATAACCGACGTCGGCGACTGTGTTTTTTACACAGCAGGCCGAGACGTGCCAGATTCAACCCAGTTTGCGGAATATTCAGGCTATAAGGCCGAACTTTTGATATTCTTTGTATACCTGACAGAGGGTCTCTAATTGTAAGCTTATGAGCAAATAAATAAGAAATTATACTGTGATTTATTCATCTATTTGAAGATATTTTGCAGAAATTCAGATAAGCAATTTGGAGCTTTGTTTTGATATTCGAAGGGATATTACATATTAAAACTTGCATACATGATGGAGGAATGAAAATTGTTCATTCCTTTATGTCCATTATTTTTTTAAATGTGGATTGAACTTGATTTAACTAGAGTGAAAAAACTATATTTGAATCTTTAATCCATCTGCATTAGTTGTTTCATTTATTAGTGAACCTTACCTAATCAATTTTATCATTTATTTACATAGTTTTTCTTTTACAATTAAACCTTTTTTGATCGATTCTCTATATCATTTTCCTAAATATTTATTTTGGTTATTACATTGTGTAAATTTACCAATAGTCATGATGTTTGGGACATATTTCTTTCCCAACTTAGGATCCTACATAGTTACACAAGTTTTTGGAATGATCACCCCTAATTATCTAATGCTTCAATGAGGAATCATCATCTCCAACAATATATAGAAGAAACATGGTTTGAACCAATAAAAAATCATATTCTAACCCTCACTCTTTTTTTAATATTACATATTTCACATATAGACATTGACTACTTAAATCTCATTTCAAGTTTCTATGGTGTGAAACTTCATATTTAGAGACATCTCTCAAAAATGCAAAGTGTGTTTTACACACTAATGTATATTTTATCCTTTTGCTCTATAAATTTCATTACTAGAATAAAAACATGGAATTTTTAGATTCTAAAATCTAGACTCTAGTACTTGAAATTCAAAATCTTGACACACATTCACCACACATGATTTGAGCACCCAAATAAGGTCTTAATTATCCATGCTCTCACATTTTCATTCTATCTTATGATTCAAAACTTATGTTATAATAGTATACATCTACAAGAACCTCAATGTATGTTTCAAACCTATCAAATATCCTACATAGACATATCTAAGCTCTCAATTTAGTTTTATTGTACATAGGTTTATTCTACCATATTGGTCAGTATTATTGGTCAATACTAACCAACTTGGTTAGAACCAACTTTCTCCCATATATGATTATTTTCCAAAATAAACCCATCATTATTGGAGGCTCGTAATCCTATCATTTAGGTGGTGTGAGTAATTATTCAAATAGACTCATAAATAAATAAATAAAGGCCTCATTTCAAATATATATGGTATCTATCCAAAACTCATATACATGTTATTTCAAACTAAGAATATATGCCCTATTATTCCAAATTTTCATACTTGTCACTCAAATAAACTATAAGCTATGTGTGAAGCACTCAAAATATAGGCAAATAAAACATAGTTAGGTACCAAAGTGAATCATTATTTACATACACATAGCAAAAGACCATAATTTTACAATCACTCTAGGTTGATTTACCTCCTTGGAAAATTAGATACATAGGTAGAATAAAATCATTAGTTCAGGTTAATTGGATTCAACTTAGTGCTTTACATGTCCCCCATTTTTATAGGTTTCTAGCCCTCATAAGCAAATTTGGGGTTTAAAATAAAAATAAGTTGATTTCAAGATCTATGTAGATTATTAGGGTTCAGGTTCACAAACACATAGCAAGGAATGATAATCTTAGGTGATCATATAGTCATTTTGCCTCCCTTTTTCACATGTTAATTCCAAATATTAGGTTAGTAATGATTCAAAATATTAACCTAATCTTGTGGAAATGGCATAACACATTTGATAATTTAGTTATTTAATTGAGAGAATCACGAGCTTGCTTATCCCTAATTTTCAATTTTGAAACAAATCATAGTCAGACATTCAACTTGGAAAGCTAAGTATCATGACATGTTTAGTACTTTCCATATTTAACATATTCCCTTATCAAAACAAAATATTCAATTTTTGAATCATTTATATTTATGTGTATGCCTAAAATACATATTTATTAGTCTAAATTATCTTTCAAAATTTTATCTTAATTAGATCAATCAATCCAAATTAGGGTAAAACAATTTGTACCATAAAATTTTGTAACTATGTAGGATGTTGAGATAGGATGACAACATGCCCCAAACCTAATGAATATGGGGAAAAGTATGCAATGTACTAATTGAAACAACTAGATAGGTAAATTAGATAATCATCAGGTCAAGTTCACTAAAGTGAATAACCCACTAAATATGCCTTATAGATTAATTTTTAATGTTTTTTTCTCAATCTCACTCCATGTAAACAAAAATCATGATAGAAAAGTAATGAATAATGCTTTTTCCCTAGCATGAATATAGATTTGATTATGTAGTCTCTCTTAATGTATATTATAATTCATGATTTAAATAAAATGGATAGTTTCCATGCACTCAATTTGACCCCATATCTGATAAGTGTGAAATGGAATGATAACCATATACCATTGAAATGTAATGTGCATTTTTGTGTATGTGAATGAACTAGTGTCATGTACCCTAAATCTTTACTAACTGATATAGAATGCCATGCTCATATATGTTGAATTTGAGAACTTATATCTCACATATATGTGTATATAGATAATTGTAATAGCTATCTAGTAAATATTGTGCACATGTCCATACATATTAATCTAAGCGTGTATGAATTTGTGTTCAAGTGTATACAAATTGAAATAATATACATGTCACATACCACTATAATGTATATCAATGTACCAAAATGTATCATGTATCTAAATCTTATGATTTATAAATCATTTGAATAACTTAAAAATTTAATCTAGTCTAATTTTATGCTCATGAAGGATTATGTATATATGATAAGCCCATTGTAATACCTTATTTTTGAGATGAGATATGTATAATATAAGTCACCCATCTCAAAATAATTGTTGACTATATCATATCATCTATGATGATAGCATCATGTAATATTATTTCATCATGTGAATAATTTTTCATCATAGTAGTGTATATATTGATAAATGCATGTATGTAACAAATGTGAAGTAAGGCATGCAAGTGTCATGTCTAAATAAATATATCAATAAATCATGTGATATAAGGATATATAAATAATACTATGTAATAAATATAGATCACAACACCACTCAATGTTAATAAGCTTAGTAAGCACAAGTATTAGTGCCAGACAATAGGCTAAGTGCCACATAGAAGGGACATAGATATTTCACAATAAGGGAGGACAAGTGACACAAGTAAAAGGAAATAAAAATGTCAAAAATAATGGATATCAAGTATTTTACATCAAGTAAGGCCCATGGGGCATAAAAAATTAGTCATAAAGTATATAATTGTAGTCATCTAAAATGTCATTTTAGTGCAATGAGTGTCACTTGAAACCACCTTATCCTTAGATTAACCCTAAACCTTTCTTAGGGCCTCTTTTTATCCTTTTCCATCTTGTATGCTAGTCTAACCAATTCCTAAATATACCAAAAGGAACACTAATCCATCCCCTAGGCACCCAGGTCTTTTTTTCACATATTTCTTCCACGTAGACATTAGTGTGGTCCTTTGGACTATAGTGCACTGTGTTATTGACCAGATGGAAGCACTAATATCCCCTTAATTATTACTCTCCTAATTATATATTTTTGTTCCTAAAATTAAACTTATGGTTGGCCTAGGCATATTTCACATCTTAACAAGAACCAAAATAATATTTATAGACCAATTTCATTCATTTATCCCCTAGATGGAAATTAGATGAAAATACTCATAAATAAACTTATAAATAATTATGAAAATCAAGGTTATTGATCCCTATTTTGACCTACTTATCCATATACCCATCTGTAGTATCTCAAATCTCAAGCTACTCAGATTTCTAGTCTCAAGTCACACTCAAAACACTCAAATCAGTACTCATATTAGCATTCACTTGCACTTGTACTTAGATTCAGAGAACTACATTGGGCTTGATCCCCTTTAGAGGTATGTATATGTTGGAAATACTCAACACATGGGGTTTTGAGATCACATCCAATCTTCCTTGATAAATCCACTCTTTTTATACTTATGTTCCTTAATTACCTTAACAAACATGGAGGCCTAGGGTTTATTGAAATTCCTCAAAACATGGAATAGATAAAGAACCACCATTCATTCATATAGGCACAAAGTTATTAGAATTAGGTGAAGGTCCACCCAAATTCTCACTATATTTTTTTGTCAAAAGGGCATTAGCATGACATAGAGTATACTAACTTAGTGCACTACTATCCAAAAGATTGCACTATTATCAAAGAGGGTTTATGACTCTTGATTATTATTCAAAACACCTTGAATAGTTATTGTGCTAATTTTTAACTTATCTCTTGTTTGTCTTAGTTAGTTTATATCTAAGTACATCTCTTGTAATTCATTACTATTTATATAATAATTAGATAAATCAATTATTATAAAAAATAGAGATTGTTGATATTGTTATATTTATTCCCTAATTTATTATTCTAGCACTTTATCAACCTAGTGTTTTACATTCCATAGCTCCCTTAAAAGTTAAATCATTTGGTGAACTTGAATTAATTTAAATAGTGTGAAAACCTTAACCCTATACTACTTTTAGGTTTTATGTTTCTAACTCTGTATAACTCATACTCAAATTTTATATCCATATATTTTATGATTTTTATTTTTTTCCAAACATGATAATAATGATAGATGATATTTATTAATTTATTATTCAAAGTTCCATAATCTCTCTAGCATGTTAATTTTTTCTTATGTGGAATTCCATCAAGCTTCATATTATTACATACATAAATAATATAATACATAAGATAAAAAACACAACACCAAAAATTAAAAAAGCTTCTTTAGATGCATTTCAATCTTTGGTTCTCTTTGATTACTTACCTATCACTATTAGACATAAGATAACATCAATGGTTTTGATTATTCCTCATACTTCTTGACTGTAATTATCTAGCTATTATCCCACTCCTACCAAATCTATGCTCCTAGTAAAACCAACGGTCTACTCTATGATGTACATAAGGGGTATCTAAGCATGGTAGGTTAACCAACCCCATCGTTATATCTTTGTTGATAAAATCAGTGTTATTCCAACCATAATTTTCATTTTAGAGATTCTACAACATTCTAACACATACAAATATGTTTTGTCTATGGTACTCTGTGATACTAAAGTACCAAGAACAATAGAGCCAGCTTATGTTTCTTCCATAATCAATACTATGAAGTGGATTGAAGAGCATATCTCTTTTTAAAAATATCTCCCTCCTCAACCGATCATAGATAAGCATCTACCTCTTTACATCTAATTATAAATTAATGATGTGGGTGTCAATAGGTGTTAGTCGATAATGGATTAGGGTTAAACATTTGTAATATCTCTTTTCTTTAGCTTCTTAATATACATGTTATGGATTTAGATCCTTATAATATGAATATCTAAGGATTTGATAATATTTCACATAAATTTTTGGCGCAAATAACATCAATCCTTACATTGGGACCTATAATACTACCTACAACATGTCAAGCTATACCCAATGATATTAGTTACAATATTTTACTTGGGAGACCTTTGATTCATGATATGCATGTAGTACCCTCAACTTTAGATGCATGTTTAAAGTTAATTTATAAAGGTTTTATATACACATGTTTTATGGATCATGAACCATTCAAATATTGTCAGAATACAAAGCCTTCACATGACTATATTACTCATATGGAATTTGATATAGCACATATACATTATACTATTTATATTCCATGTATGAATCCATCAAACACTTAGGAGTATATCATAATAGAATCACTTCTCCATTTACATTAAAATATTTAAAAATAATGGGCTACATAGGGTAAGGACATAGAAAACATGAACAAAGAGTTCTTAATCATGTTGAGGCATCTAATAAAAAAGGTAGGCAAGGACTCAGATATAAGGATAACACATATAATTCTAAGTATTCTAACCATGCTTCTCAGTATATAGTGTTTTTTCCACCCATTCCATAGATAGAAAATATAGTAAATCACATATTTTCACTCTCAATTGTTTACCTTGACCTTATTGATGATATTGTTTCTCCAAATCTACCCACTTTTGACAAGTTATCTAACAATGAAGCTCTCTTATAATTCTTACTAGCATATGAGGATATCCCTTCCTTATATTATAAGAATAGTTTTCATCATTCCATAAATACCCAAGCATACTTTGGTGAGACCTTAGACATTTTAGAGATTCTATATCTAAATAAATCATAATTTACTTATACATAGTTTCTCTTAACTTGATCCTTGTATATAGTTTCATTTTCATGTTGTTAGTACATATATCATACTTATAAAACATAAAAATAATAAAATATTTTCAAAAATACAAAAACATTCAAATATTTTCTCAAAAAATACAAATTTTAGATTATATGCATTTTTATGTTTACATTCCTTATATTTTTCATGTACTACATATGTTATTTATGCTATTATAGTCAGTTTTATCATACATACATAATTCACTTATTTTATTTGAGTGTTTTTAAATCATTACAATATTTGGATCCTCTACACATATTCATATTTTCTACTATATACCCATTGGGGGCACATACACATATTTAACATTAATACATTTTCCTAGTAGGGGCATTAGACTACATAGATTCCAATTTTCCATGTTATATCATTCTACACTACAATGATATTTTGTCAAACTACTACTAGAGACTCATCTTATGCACATATTTTTTGTTATATGGATTTATACCATAAGTTTATGCATACTTTCATTTCTATCTTTAATAGTTTAGACTTGATTATGTCTCTTTACTTCTAAATCTACTCAAGGGCATTTGAATATTCCACTATGCTATGGATCTACACCAATTCCTTTCATTATGTGTATACTTTGTACATGTGACCATGACCTTGTGTGTGCTTCTTGTTAGGGGTGTGGAGCTAAAAGCTTCACCAAGGAGCACACTTATCAAGTTTGGGTCTACATAGACACCAGCGTTGGTCAGGAGCGACCGACGTCGGTCAGAAGCAGTTGCAGAGGCACTGACGTCAGCAGAGGGTCAGCCGACGGCGGTCACAAACAAGCATCAGGAACTAACGTCGGTTACCTGCATGTCCAGAAAGTTATTTCCATGGACAGAAGCGAGTGTTTGCATGATGAGTTTGAGTTGTAGTCTCAAGCTCGCATCTCTATTGTTAGCAATACTATTTTTAGAGCCCTTGTTCAAGTGGCTTAATTGCTTATTGAATGTACATGCTCAAGTCTCCTAATTCTATATGTAGAATTAGATCTTCTTAGCTTTGTAGTAGATTATTGTAGTTGTTGGAGTTATTGTGAATTGTTGTAACTCATTGTATGAGAAGAATAGTAGAAAATTGAATCAATCCAGGCTTGTTGGAGTTGATTGTTCTTGAGAGAGAGAGAGAGAGCTCTTGAGGAATAGAGATCTATTGAGAGATCTATAAATTTAGGAGAGGTGTGGAAGAAAGAAGCTTTCCTCAATTGTATTCCTTTTGTAAAGAGTTTGTTAATACAAGTTTTCAAGGTATTTTCTTGTATCTCTTGTTCTTGCTATTATCATTCTAATTACTTGTCAATCTGATTTAATTCCATGTTTATTGCTTTCACAATTGTAATCTATTGTTGGATTGATCCCCCAACAAGTGGTATCAGAGTCTTGGTTGCAGGTTCAGAGCTTGATATCCAATAATCGGTATCAAAGTTTAGGTTCACTAATAGGTGGTTCAGATCTGTGTAGTGTGTATTGATTATAGGTTCTCACAGGGGTTTCTGCAGGGATTTCTATTTGAGTGGGAGAAGCAATGACAGATGAAAGTAAACTGAGAATGGAAAAGTTCAATGGCAAAAATTACCAACATTGGAGAATACAGATAGAGGATTATTTGTATCAGAAAGATCTCTACTTACCGTTAGATGGGGTTGCAAAGAAGCCCAAAGACATGGAGGATGAATAATGGGAAGTTCTTGACAGAAAGGCTCTGGGGTCTATAAGACTGAGTCTAGCATCCACTGTGATATCTAATTTATCACAGGCAAAGTCCACGATAGAGTTGATGACTACGTTAGCAAATTTGTATGAAAAACCCTCAGCTTCTAATAAGGTATATCTTATGAAGCAATTATTTAATTTGCATATGAATGAAGGTGGATCTATTTCTACTCATTTGAATGATTTCAATGGAATTGTGAATCAATTAAGTTCAGTGAATATAGTGTTTGATGATGAAATAAAAGCTCTTTTGATATTATGTTCTTTGCCTGAAAGCTGGCATGGCTTAGTAATGGCAGTAAGTAATACTGCATTTGCATCAAATATTTTAAAAGTAGAGGATGTTGTTAGTGTTATCTTGAATGAGGAAATACGTAGGAAAAGCACAGAAGAGCAATCTGGGAACGCTTTAAGTTTTGAGAGTAGGGGAAGGCAGAAAGAGAAGAGCAAGAAAGGTAGATCAAGATCCAAGTCAAAGGGGAAAGGCAAATCTAAATCCAGAAATGGCAGAAGGCCACAATGCTAGAATTGTGGAAAGATGGGGCACATAAGTAGAGATTGTTGGTCAAAACCTAAGGAGGACAATCAGCATGAAGGAAAGGAAGAAGCCAAGATTGCAGGTATTGCACAAGATGCTTTAATTTTCTCTCTACATAATAATATAGAATCTTGGGTATTAGATTCTGGTGCATCTTTTCATGCTACTCCTAATAGGGAATATTTTAGTGACTATATCCATGGAGATTTTGGAATAGTGTATCTAGGGGATGATGAGCCCTATAAAATAATTGGCAAAGGTAAAGTGCAGCTGAAGATGCAGAATAGCAACACATGGGTGTTCAGAGATGTGATGCATGTTCCTAGCTTAAAGAGAAATTTGATTTCTGTAGGAAAGTTAGGGGATGAGGGTTGTACAGTAACTCTCACAGTAGAATCTTGGAAGGTGACCAAGGGTGCATTTGTTATGGCCAGAGGTAAGAGAGAAGATACTCTCTATTTGTGTAATTGTGTTACTAACAAATCTCCTTCTGTATTATCTACTTCAAATGTGGATGCTAAATTGTGGCACTCAAGGCTTGGCCACATGAGTGAGAAGGGGATGTCAATTCTTAAGTTCAAAGGTATGCTTTTAGATTTAAAAGGCATAGATCTAGAGTTTTGTGAGCACTGTGTATTTGGAAAATAAAAAAGGGTTAGTTTTCTCAAAACTGGTCTACTAAGAAGAGGCACAAGTTGGAGCTTGTTCACACAGACGTGTGGGGACCGGCTCAGGTTGCTTCCATTGGAGGATCACAGTACTATGTATCTTTCATAGACGATGCTACAAGGAAGGTATGGATCTACTGTATTAGAAAGAAATCTGATGTATTTGAGACTTTTAAAGTTTGGAAAGCTATGGTTGAGAATGAAACAGGTAAAAGATTAAAGTGCCTAAGATCAGACAATGGTGGTGAGTTCTACAGTCATAAGTTCAAAGATTATTGTTACATGCATGGAATCCATAGGCAAAGGATGGTTCTAAGGACACCTCAGTAGAATGGTATTGCTAAAAGGATGAACAGGACAATAATGGAGTGTGCAAGATGTATGAAATTGCATGCCAGTTTGCCCTTATAGTTTTGGGCACAAGCTGTTGACACTGTAGTATACCTGATTAACAGAGGACCCTCTACAGCTCTGGATGGTGGTATTTCAGAAGAAGCATGGATAGGTAAAAAGGTTGATCTCTCATATCTCAAAGTTTTTGGTTGTGAAGCCTTTGTGCACATAGATAAATAAAATAGAAAGAAGCTTGATGCTAAGTCTATGAGATGCATGTTTATTGGCTATGGCTCAGATGATTTTGGTTACAGATTATGGAATCTAGAAACTAACAAGGTAATTAGGAGCTGTGATGTTGTTTTCAATGAAAGAGTGATGTATTGTGATCAGCTAAGGAAGCTGAATCAATCTGAGCAGAGTAATGGTGAATTGGATGAGGTGAAAGTCCAAGATGAGCTCACGAGAAAAAGAAATAATCACTTGCAGGAAAACACAGAGACTGATGTCGATAGGTTAGGAACTGGCATCGATAGGACAAAAACTAGCATCGGCCATACAGAGACCGACGTCGGCCATACAAGTACCAAGGTCGGTCAGGAAGAACCGACATCGGCCAGTATCAGGTCTGCAAGTGACCGAGGTTGGTCACTGTCAGAGAATTTGGGTGGATAGCATGTTGTAGACGAGTCTCAGACAACCATCAGGAGGTCAGAAAGGGTGAGTAAGCCTCCAATTAGATATTCTCCTTCTTTATTTTATTTATTGCTAACTGATGGTGGAGAACCAGAGAGTTTTGAAGAAGCAATACAGGTGGAGTCCAAGAGTCAGTGGGAGCGTGGCATGGTTGAGGAGATGCAGTCCTTAAGAGAGAACCAAACATGGGATTTGGTTGAATTGCCAACTGGTAAGAGAACACTTAAGAACAGATGGACCTACAGGTTAAAGGAAGGCAGGAATGGATAGATGAGATACAAGGACAGATTAGTAGTAAAAGGATTTGCATAAAAGCCAAGTATCGACTTTGGTGAGATTTTTTCTCCTGTTGTTAAAATGACTTCTATAAGGGTTGTATTGTCTTTGGTTACTTTCGAGGATTTGCATCTTGAGCAACTAGATGTTAAGACAACATTTCTTCATGGAGATTTGGATGAGGAAATTTATATGGAATAGCCAGAAGGATTTGAGGTCAAGGGTAAGGAGAAGTTTGTGTGCAGGTTGAAGAAAAGCTTGTATGGCCTCAAGCAAGCTCCTAGGCAATGGTACTTAAAATTTGATAGGTTTATGACTGAGCATGGCTACAGTAGGTGTCAATCAGACCATTGTGTGTATTTCAAGAGATTTGATAATGATAGATATATTATTCTATTGTTGTATGTAGATGATATGCTGGTTGTAGGATCTCACATACAGGATATCTCAGAGCTTAAGGTGAAATTAGCTCAAATGTTTGCTATGAAGGATTTGGGAGCAGCAAAGAAAATCCTTGGCATGAGCATTAAGAGAGATAGGAAAAATCATAGGTTGATATTGTCTCAAGAAGATTATGTGGACAAGGTGTTAAAATGGTTCAATATGCAGGATGCTAAACCAGTAAGCACACCTTTGGTTAGACATTTTAAGTTGAGTAAAGAATAGTGTCCTAATTCAAATGATGAGGTAGAGTACATGAGTAAGGTTCCATATTCTTCCGCAGTAGGGAGTTTAATGTATGCAATGGTGTGTACTAGACTGGATATTGCCCAAGTAATGGGAGTTGTAAGTAAGTATATGGCCAATCCAGGTAAGGAACATTGGAAAGCAGTTCAGTGGATCCTTAGATATCTGAGAGGAACCAGTAGTAGGCACTTGTGCTATGGAGGTTCAGATACTTCTCTACATGGTTATGTAGATTCAAATTGGTAGGGGATTTGGATGACAGGAGGAGCACTACAGGTTATGTTTTTACTATAGGTGGAATGGTGGTTAGCTGGATATCTAAGTTGCAGAAGGTTGTTGCCTTGTCAACTACAGAAGTAGAGTATATTGCAGCCATAGAAGCTAGCAAAGAGATGATATGGATGACACGGTTCATGGATGAGCTTGGTAGGGAGCATGAGAGTTGCAGACTATATAGTGATAGTCAAAGTGCAATCCATTTGGCTAAGAATTCAGCCTTTCATTCAAGAACAAAGCACATACAGCTAAGGTATCACTTCATATGATAGGTATTGGAAGATGGTGAGTTGAAGCTGGAAAAGATCCATACAGATAGGAATCTAGCTAATATGTTAACAAAGCTGGTTATAAAGGAGAAGTTGAATCTTCATTCAACTTCTATTGGTCTTCATGATTGAGTTGAAGATGGAAGAGCTAGAAGATGTTGCTGTACAGGTACTGGTGTAGTTGTTTATCTCCAAGTGGGAGATTGTTAGGGGTGTGGAGCTAAAAACTTCACCAAGGAGCACACTTATCAGGTTCGGGTCTACACAGACACCGGCATCGGTCAGGAGCAATTGACATCAGTCAGAAGTAGTTGCAGAGGCACTGACGTCGGCAGAGGATCAGCCGACGACAGTCATAGACAAGCATTAAGAACCAACGTCAGTTACTTGCATGTCCAGAAAGCTATTTCCGTGGACAGAAGTGAGTGTTTGCATGATGATTTTGAGTTGTAGTCTCAAGCTCACATCTCTATTGTTAGCAATACTATTTTTAGAGCCCTTGTTCAAGTGGCTTAACTGCTTGTTGAATGTACATGCTCAAGTCTCCTAATTCTATATGTAAAATTAGATCTTCTTAGCTTTGTAGTAGATTATTGTAGTTGTTGGAGTTATTGTGAATTATTGTAACTCATTGTATGAGAAGAAAAGTACAAAATTGAATCAATCCAGGCTTGTTGGAGTTGATTGTTCTTGAGAGAGAGAGCTCTTGAGGAATAGAGATCTATTGAGAGATCTATACATCTAGGAGAGGTGTGGAAGAAAGAAGCTTTCTTCAATTGTATTCCTTTTGTAAAGAGTTTGTTAATACAAGTTTTCAGGGTGTTTTCTTGTATCTCTTATTCTTGCTATTATCATTCTAATTACTTGTCAATCTGATTTAATTCTGCGTTTATTGCTTTCACAATTGTAATCTATTGTTGGATTGATCCCCCAACACTTCTTGATTATGCATCTGAACATTTGAACATGTCTTTCCATGTGTCTCTAAGCTAGCCTTACTTACTATTTATATATATGGGCATTTGAACATGTCCTTGTATGTTTACTTTCTCATACTTAGTGATATATGACCATGTCCCTTGTATTATGGCCCCTTTGCCTACTTTTCATGACTCATGTGTTTTTATGTATTCTTTCATGTATGCATCATGGCCATGGCACTTATCTCTTTCTTGTTGCTTGCACAACTAGTTTTTATGCAATGAAGGACCTCATACATCTCCCCTTCGAGTGCTTTGATGGGCATCATGCCCTATCCCCCTAGATGGTTACTTAGATTATATCTAGATTTTTTTTCATATGCATGTTTACATTGTTCTATCTATCTTGAAAACTTTGTGATTGTGAGATCTAACATACATATACATTGCCAACTTATGCTCAAATTATTTTACATTTTTATGTCATGCATACACATTATATTAGTTTATCATGTAGATATCATATATTTTTAGTCTAACACACATGATTCATAGTTTTTGTTTTGAGGAAAATTATTTTAGAGGTTCAAAAAATCCCCTTAAAAGAGAGGGCATTAATAGGGGTTTATCACAGAGATCAAGCCATCCTAATGCACTCATAACATAGTTTTGAAAATGTAAACACATAATACATAGCCTGAACTTAGGAAAATATAGTGAAAAATAATCACATATCAATATTAGTTTTGT
This sequence comes from Torreya grandis, assembly GCA_037957365.1. Lineage (NCBI taxonomy): Eukaryota > Viridiplantae > Streptophyta > Pinopsida > Cupressales > Taxaceae > Torreya > Torreya grandis. The sequence goes on along the minus strand of JARHVA010004718.1, from coordinate 1,222,897 downwards.
ATAGAAATAACAAATTTGGTTAATAGTGTGGAACATAGGAAACTATCACAATGTGTTATTGACCAAGGGACTATACTACTATACAGTAGCCCCACAAGTATAAAATTCTATAATTGCTATAAAACTATACTAGATACAGTCTAGGTTTACACAATATCAATCAAGAATTAACAAATATAATCACTTTATGATTAGTTATACATATAATTACACAAGTTTTATCAGATAGGGGGCATCGTGTGTAACATGATTACTCTCATTTCAATTCCATATACTTAGGCATAGATTATTATGACTCAATCCAAAATCCATGGACATAGATATCAAAGTTGGGGACATGTGTGTGGCACATTATTCTCATATGTTTATTTTGACAACAATACACTCAGATGGAATGGAAGCTCCATTTCATTCTCCATGTTGTTACTTTAGACACCATTTCACTAGTTTTTCACTAGGTTTACCCTATATTTATGTCTCGTTATGTCTATAGTGGTTGGAATTCTAGAGTGGCCCCTGAGCTACATTTTAGATTTGCTAAGTGGCCCCTATGCTATTTTACATTTTAGAGTTTATGAGTGGCCCCAGATCTATCCTATACAGTTTCAATTACATTACATCATTTCAATTTTAGATTCCTCTACTACACATGGTAGGAAATGATGGAATCATAGCCTACTTGATTTCTTAAGCCACCTACATAAGAAGGTTGGAAAAGCCATCAATCCAATCTAAGTTATTCATAGATTATGATCCACCAAGCATGTGTAGTAAATGATGGATTTATATCCTACTTTAGTTCTTGAGCCACCCATACATGAGGATTGAGCAAGCCATTAGCTCAATCTTAGTTATTCATTATTTTATCGCCATATACATACACATATAATATGTCACCAAGTTTTATCATTTCTTCAAATACCCAACAAGGTGTACTCATTCCTTTCTTCTTTCTCCAATCTCTTTACTTATTTTTGTCTTTGATTTTAATGTCTTAAGTAGGGACTAATTCATTCAGGTTTCATTTATTAGATACATAATGGATCATGCTCCATAGACTCAAACCTAGATTCATGGCCTTCACCTGTTAGGTAAGTCTAGGTATGTTTCTTTTCCTTTATCCTAGTAATTTAACTTTCTTACATTTATATAATAAAAGGGGGGGAATGTAGTCATCTTAAAAGTCATTTTAATATAAGGAGTGTCACTTGAGACCACCTTATCCTCAAATTAGCCATAAACCTATCTTATTTCCCATTTTGATACATTTATATCTTTTTGTGTAAGTCTAACCCATTCATAGATATACAAAAAGTATAAATAAGTCACCCCTAGGCACCCATGTCTCTTTTTTTACCATTCTTTCCACCTAGACATTAGTGCAGTCCTTTAGACTATAGCACATTTTGCTATTGACCAAAGGGAAATGTTAGTCCCCTTTACCCTTAATCTCCCAATAGATATCTTTACATTCCTCAAAGTAAACATAGGGTCAGATTAGACCTATTTCACATCTTGATAATAACTAAAATGTTATATATAGACCACTTTAATTTATTTATCCCCTAGATGGAAATTAGATTCAAATACTCATAAACAAACTTATAAATAATTGTGTAAACCAAGGTCATTGATCCCTATTCTACCCTACTTCTAGATACACCCATCTACAATAGCCTAAAGATTATATTACTCATTTTTCCATTCTCAAGTCACACTCAAAAAATTAAAATTAGTAAACATACTATAATTCACTTACACTTACACCAAAAATTAGATTGGGATAACTAAATCTAGCTTGATCCCCTTTCAAATTATTGTTATGTAGGTAACACTTAGCATATGGGGTGTTAAGGTCATGTCCAACCTACCCTACTAACACCACTATTTTTATATTTGTGCTCTTCAAATACCCTAATAAACATATAGGTTGAGGGTTGTGCATTGAAATCAATTAAAATAGGGAATAGATTGTGAACCATCATTCATTCACACATGTACAAACTTCTCAAAATTAGGTAAAGATACACCTAGAAGCTCATTGTCCCTGCTACTAAAAGGACACTAACACAACATAAAGGACACTAGCATGGTTTATTAATATCCAAAGGACATATTTTCATTCAATATTGAAACCTAAATAGGTTGTTCAAGCCTATTATAGTTTGAGTGAAACATTATATTACCTCCAGGAATGTGGGTTGCCTATAATAGAGGTAAAACTCTAGGTTCAATGGTTATCTCCCTAGATTAAACTTTGATAGCTTATCACATAAACTATTTTTTTCTTGGAGGTGAAAAGGAAGGAGGAAATAGAATGGAAAACTTTGATAATGAGGTGATAAATGAAAATTTTAGTCCACAACCACACTTGCATATGCATTAAGAATGAATACTAACAAAACTAAACTTAACTCATTGAGCTTCTAGCATAAGTATTTCTCATAGAGGTAGATTGATATGCACATCTGGAGGTGGGTGAAAATAAGGTCAGATACTAAACACTACTAGTCCCTCTCACACTTCAACACATACTCAACAAGCACATAAACTTTATGATACCTTTTAGAAGAGATATCCATCACATAAAACATGCAAGGGTATCATGGAAGTAAGGAGAACATATTCATCACTAAACGTACATGTACACCACTTAACACACTTATGTAAGAGATTTTAGAGATAAAATAAACTTCATATGTATTATTAAAAATCAAAACAAGATAACAAAGTAGTAGGGATTCACCATACTAGGTGTGTACCAGATATAATTGCCAAAATAACTTGTATTTATAGAGCATAAGAGAAGAGAGAGAATAAGAGAAGTAGAAGGGTTACAAAACCAAGAGTCAAAATATGAGAACTAATTAAAATCTAAGATGATGAATTAGATAATAGGTTATGAATTCCTTTTTTACAATTGTCCATCATAAACATGACACATATTTCAAGTTAACATAGAGACACTCCATAGTTTTTCTTAAAACTACCCTTCTCAATGTAAATTCTAATTGATAGTCAAGAATGGTTATAGAAGTAATTGAAATATAAATATGACTTTAAGAGGTGAAAACATTATTGATGTAAGTAATCAAATCCCTTCAACTGATGGCCTCTTCCTTAACACTTGTTATTCACTTTTTGTGACTACTCATCAGCCCTTCTAGACTTGTCCTCACATTGTCAACAAAATGACCTAAAATTTATCTAGGATATATGTGGAATACATGATAAACACATTTAAAATATGTTTTTCTCATTTTATCAATCATATATACCTCTAAAGATTCAATGTTCCAATTCTCACTTTCCAACTCAGGTAGTTATGTTCACTTTCACTATATTGTTTAGGACTGTCTGTAGTGATCAACTTAATAAAGATCATTTCAAGCACAATTGAGGTGAAATATGAGTATGAGGGGTTTTAAAAAATCCATAATCACCTTATACAATTACTTTCATCATTCAAAACCCTTCTACACCTATAGAACCACTAAAATCCTAAAAGAAATAGAGAAATAGGTTTATCTATACAACAAGTGATACTATGGATCACTTGGGTGTTAAGGAACATATGAAAGTTTTAAACAAGTCTAAATCACCTTCAAATCCATTTTAACACTTTTTAATGCATTCCCATTCATTTTTTATCCATCAGGTTTAAACAAGGGTTTTGAGAGGGTTTTTGGTGGTTTGGACTATTAACAATAGTTTATAAAATCCCAACATATAAATTCCAAACCAATTCCCCTAAGTTTGAGATAGATATCTCCTTAAACTATTCATATATCTTTAGAGTCTCATGCAGTCCCTCTGTATAGGTGTGAGCATAATAGGTTAGCCTCTCAAGCTTCTTGCATTCTAAGTAGGCTTGATATGGTTTTAGGTCAAATTGACCAAATTTTAATGGTTACATATAAATAAATGGCCCATACACTCATTTTAATATCTCCTAAGGGAAATTAAATTATTTTTAGATTTCATGTAGTCATCTAGATCAAGTTGGAAGTCATCAGGGTATGGGCGTAGTATTAGGCCTAATCTACAAGACTGTGTTTCCTATGTGTTTGATCACTTAGTAGACTTAATAACTACATATGAATTATATATACCTTTTAATATTCATAACAACATTATAAATCATCTCACCATGTTATTTTTCTCTTAATTTCATCTTTCCATCATGAATTCATAGGTTTGTATATTATCTTACAATTAGAGTGCCCTCTATCTGAGATAGAACAAAGGGCATATATCATATTTGTATTAATTAAATAAAATTATAAGAATATTTCCTAGGTCATGAACATACTCTATATAAATTCTAAAATCCTAATCATTCTCCAATATTACTCAACATCACATTATCTAAAGATTAGCTTTTTACACTTGTGATTATGGAGGACTATATCTAGTATTCTAACAAGACTTAGTTTGAGGCTCATTAATATAGGTTAAGATCCCTATATCTTAATAACACCTTAAGATGTATAATAAACACTATGAGAGTTATTCCAAATATATCCATACATCACACACTTCTACATACTTCCAAACTCTAATTATCCATCAACTAGTACTAGTTTGCATTTAGACTATAGGTGTCTTACTAAGGAAAAAAGTGTTCATGTAGGTGAACATTAGTATAAAATAACTATTTTTTAATATTTTTATTCATATAATTTAATTTTTATAATCTCATTCCATAACTCTATTCATCAAACAACTAGCATCTTTGTTTCTCAGACTAGTTCAATATAGTCCTGACTTGTCAATAATATAGGTATCCATTAGGGAGGAAGTTTGAAATTATCTTGTAGGTTTAAATTGGGTTTTAAAAAGGTAACTTATTGTCTTAATCTCAATTTAGATTAATAAGAACATTTCACACTTAAATTAACTCATTTATGCCTATATATCATGATATCACTCACCACTACAAATGCACTGTAGGTCTATGTTACAGCTACAAGTTCATTTAGGTTCAAGAGAATTGTGTTTCACTAAAAATCTACAATGAAAACTTGCCTAGCTTGGCAGTCACCCAACCACTTTATTTCTCAACCAAATAGCATCTTCTCATGTTCAAGTGTGAGCTATAGGCTTAGGTTATAATATAGGAGCTATAGGGCTTATTCAAACCTCATCAACTGTTACCCACATGTGATAGTTTTCAATAGTAAGACCTTATTCAAAGAAGTTGAGGTAACTCAGCCCTTTAGGTAAATTTTCAATCTCTTCACCTTTGAATGTTTCTTGAATTAGTTTAAGATGAAAACTATGACCATGTATGACTTGAGAAACATCATTCAAGTCATGGAATGAATGTAACCATAACTCTTGGGTTTTTAAATGGTCTTATATTCTCTATACATGCTTGTAAGTAATTATATTTGACTATATATCATGGAGTTATGATCAATTTTTTGCTCACTATATTAAGACTCATCTCCATCAACCTTGAAGTCTCTTAATGCAATCCTATCATGGATAAAACCACTTCCATGGTCTAAGAGAATAAATAAAGGTGTATTATCCTTGGTTTGAAAACATTGATAGAAGATCAAATCACTATAATTGGTGAAACAATATTTGTAAATTTCAATTATGGTCTCTCATAATATAATGAGGGTGATATTTTATATCAATACATGTTTATCACATGTAAAATATATGGAATATAACATGAATATAAAAGATATGCTCTTCCAAAACACACACACACCACTTAGAAACATCAAATCAATGCAATAGATAAGAAAAATTGAAGGTGCAAGGGTTATGTAGGTAGTTTAAAGAAATTATAAGTATTAACATTTGTTCATGAAGCTCAGTTCATCAATATAAAAACCATTTCCATGGAATGGAATTCCATGAATATTGATAACATCCACCAAAATCATTTAGACTAGCTCTTCTCCTTTTGTTTGTACTAGAAAAAAAATGGTGACCCTTTGAACCTTATCGAAGGGAATGAAAAGAGAGATAGATTTTTTTTGATAAATTTGAACCTTTAAAGGTAATCTAAACATGTAGATGATTTTTGGTGAGATTAAGGGACACTATAGAAGCTTCCACATGTGCCAAACTTGTCTTATAGTCTGTACAACTACCCAAAACTACTTATTTTGTAGTTAAATTCCTTTATGTTTTGATCCCTATAGTTTTTTAGTAAAAATTAGTTTATATGACATATAAATGACAAATTTTATGTTATAAATCTCTTTTTATACATTAGTTTGGTTTAAAAATGTACAACCTATTAGAATGACCCAAAAGGTGGCCTAGTATAACATGAGACAAACCATATAAATGTGACAAGGATGAAAAAATATAATTTTATCTCTTTAATGGCCATGGTGGATATTTTATGACCTAAGGGACCCTATGTAAGTTTTAGCATGTATTGGGGTTGAATTATTTGACTAGGGGGTCAAATTATTCAATATTATGGTGATTTCTTATAGGGTAGCAAGCCTATTATGCTAATGACTAGTTACCTTATCTTATCCATTGGGTTATGGATTCATAATACACTTCTATTGAAATTGATAAGCCTTTTAAAAGATACCAAAAAAAACACACAAAACAAGGAAACAATCATACAAGATAAGAAACTAAGGCATGCAAGAAAAGACAAAAAAGAAAACACACTTTTGCTCTCAAAAACACTTAGGGAAAATACAAACTAATACTTTAGAAAACTAAGATATGTACAAACTAACCAAAATAATGCTTCTCTTCTAGGATCAAATGGGAAATTATCACCATATATTATTCCATGGGAAAGAGGAGTGCATTTGTAAAGTTGACTTTTAGGCATTGGCCTTGATGTCTTCATTTTTTTGATGTTTGTTAACCTCTTTGGCATGACCTTCAATGCAATCAGGGCAGCTACAAATAGATCACCTATGAAGGTGAATTATTCTTTCATTTAAAAAACCTAAACCTTATCATGAAACTCCTAAGCTATAATTTCAAATAGTGTTTCAATAAATCATATCTCCTTGAGCTCTATGGTACTTTGAATGGGATTAGATTGCTCACAAGCTGTAAGATCCTCAAGTATATCAAGGAGCTTTAAATAGTCCATACAATCTTGGTAATTATCCTCCATAAGGACATATTGATCTATAAACTTATGCATTTGACCTTAAAAATTAAAAAACTCTTCAAGATCTTAAAAAATCTCAATTTACTATAGCTAATAATCCTTGCTCTCTTTCTCCTCAAGAAGCATAACTTCTTCAAATTGATCCTCTTGACCATGTTCATGAATTCCATAGTCATCATATATAAAATTCATGATAATACTTAAGACATAGTTGTTCAATAGGAAATTTTCATTCTCTCTCTACAACCTCATCTTGCTCTCCTTCAAGGACTAGACTCTCAAGACTTTCATATTCATTGAACATTTCTTGATAGGTTTTCCACATACCTTGATTAAACTTATGATGAATAGATGAAAATTCATCTATGTTGTCTCTTTATTGACTCAAGAAGGATGCCTTATTCTTATCCTCATCAATGGGAGTCTATATGGTTATATCTTTATCATAGATGATTATGTTATCTTCTTGATCAACTACAACTTGAGTTTTCTCCCCTTTACTAATCTCTCATAGGATAGTTTCTCCTTCAATAAGAGATGAGGTGGGAGGGTAATGTATAGGATAATGGATTGGAGATGGAGTATTATGTGTAATGGATGGCTCATGAATGGGCTCATGTGGAGATGATAAGTTTGGTTGAGCAATGGGGAAGACATCTTCTTCAATAATAGTTTCCCTTTACTCATAATCTTATTGAGTCTCTTCAACAAATGCAAGATCATGTTCAAGCTCTTGGTTTTCCCACCTTTATAACTGATCTATCCACCATTGGATATATCATATCCTCATTGAAGACATAGTTATCTTCCTCCTCAGCTATCCTCCACTCATTCATAAGGATCTAAACTAACTTCCTCAACTTCTCTATGAGATGAATAGGGATCATATCAAGTTTATCATGTTTGGCATGAGTGCCAATAAATACTTAACTTGAGGTGGAATTTAATTTGGATAAGGGGGATAATATGAGTTTTATATGGATTTAATTTTTCAAATTAGTTTCCTTGTTTGAGCTTATAAGAATGCATATCTTTCTTCCCAATATCTTTATTTCCAATTAATGGAATCATCTAATTCTTCATGACAAGGATGATGGGAATCAGGTTGAGATGGATATGGATACAATTCTTAACATTCTTATTGATATTATTTTCCATATACTTTATTTATATATCTATCCAAGAACATCATGTTTATATGTGGTAGGAATATGATGATCATAGGGATGATAAAGACCTTGTTAGGGCTATGTCTAATAAGATTTATTAACATATCTATCCATATTGGATTCATTAGTAAAAAGAAACATGAGAATTGATAAAAATATTTTCAAAAATTACCTGGACTACTTACAACTATATGATGCATTTGGAATCACCATTGTTGTTTTCTTGTATGCTTCCAAAAGTTGATAGTAAGAAGAACACATCAATAATTATTCTACTCTTTTAGACCTTGGTCCCACTAGGTGTGATAAAATTATTTTCACTATATCTTAAACCCTAGAGAGGTTGTTCAAGACTACTATAGATTGAGTGAACCATTGGATTACCTCAAGTCTTGTGGTTTGCCTATAACATAGGTAAACCTATAGGTTTAAGTGTTATCTCCCTAGATTAAACTTTGATAGCTTATCACCTACACTACATGTTTTTTTGGGGGTGAAAATGGATTAATTAAATAGAATATAAATTTATTATAATGAGGTGATACACCAAAAGGTTAGTCCAAAAACATACGTACATATGTATTAAGAATGAATACTACCAAAAATGACCTTAACTTATTATGATTCTAGCATAAGTATTTCCCATAAAGGTAGATTTCTATGCACATTTATAGGTGGGTGAAAATAAGTTCTGATAATAAACACTAATATTCCATCTCACACTTCAAACCACATTCAACAATCCTATTGAAAGATATATCCATCACAAAAAATATGTAAGGGTAGCATGAAATCAATTAGAACATATTCATCACTAAACATCCAAGTACACCACTTAACACATTTAGGAAATAGATTGTAGAGATAAAATCAACTTAAAATGTCTTATTCAAAATCAAAATAAGGTTCCAAACTAATAGGGATTCAACATACTAGGTGTGTACCAGATATAATTTCCAAAATGGATTGCATTTATAGAGCATAAGAGAATAAAGAGAAGAAGAGAAGTGGAAGAGTCACAAAACTAGGTGTCAAACTATGAAAAATAATTACAATGTAAGAAGATGAAGTAGAGAATAGGTTAGGAAGTCCTCTTTGATAAGTGTCCATCACAAACATGACACATATTTTAGGTTACCATAGAGGCATTCCATGGTTCTTAAAATTACCCTTCTCGATGTAGATTCTAATTGCCAGTCAAGAATGGTTGTATCATTCATTGACACATACATCTGACTTAAGAAGGTGAAAACATGATTGATACAAGTCATCAAATCCCTTCAACTAATGGCCTCATCCTTGACACTTGTTATTCACTTATTTTGACTATTCGATATCTCTTCTAGACTTGTCATCAGTCTAACTTATAGTTTCTCAAGGAAATCTATGGAATATGTGATAGACATATCTCCAATATAATTTTGTCATTTTGTCAATCATATAGACCTCTAAATATTCAATGTTTCACTTATCACTTTCCAACTTAGGAAATCATGTTCATTTTTACTGTCTTGTTTAGGATTATATGTATTGATCAGCTTAATAGGGATCCTTTAATTCATAACTAAGGTGAAATATGAGTACTAAGGATTGGAAAAATATGTAATAACCTTATACAATGATTTTCATCCATCAACCTCCTTTTGCACATGTAGAACCACTAAAATCATATAATAAATAAAGAAATAGGTCTATCTATACAAGTGACAATATGGATCACTTGGGTGTCAAGGATCCTATAAGAGTGTTTAAAAAGTATAAATCACCTTCAAATCCATTTGACCAATTTTTAATGCATTCCAATGAATTTTTCATCCATCAAGTTTGAGCAAGGGTTTTGAGAGGGTTTTTGGTGGTTTGGATTGTTAACAATAGTTCATAAAATCCTAACATCTAACTTACAAAACAATTCCACTAAGTTTGATATATATACCCCTTAAACTATTCCTAGATCCTTGGAGTCTCATGCAATCCCTTTGTATAGGTGTGTGCATGAGAAGTTAGCCTCTCAAGCTTCTTCTTACATTCTGAGTAGGCCTGATATGGTTTTAGGTCAAATTGACCAAATTTTAATGGTTCCCTATAAAAAAATTATTTATACCCTCCTTTTTCTCTATATTAAAGGGTCATAAAATTATTTTTATAGTTCATGTAGTCATCTAGATCAAGTTGGAAGTCATTAGGGTATGGTCCTAGTATTAGACCTAGTCTGCAGGATTATGTTTCTTATGTTTTTTATCACCTAATTAGTATTAATAATTGTATATTATTTATCTATACCTATTAATCCTTATAATAACCTTATAAATCATCTCACCATGTTTTTTTTCACTTCATTTCATCCTTTCATCATAAATGCATATGTTTTTACATTAGCTTATTATTAGAGTGCCCTCTATCTGAGATAGAATGGAGGGAATCTCCCCTATTTGTATGGATTAACTGAAATCATAGGGATATTTCATATTTCATGACCATATTTTATATAAATTCCTAAATCTTTATCATACTCTAATATTCCTCAACATCAAATTATCTAAAGACTAGTTTTTTATGCATGTGATTGTACAAGACTATATGAAATATTCTAACTAGACTGAGTTTGAGGCTTATCAATATAGGTTAGGTTCCATAAACATTGATAAAACATATAGATGTATCATCACCACTATGATTATGGTTACTAATAAATCCATCATCACACACTTTTGCATATTTCTAAACTATAATTCTCCATGAGCTAGTATTATTTTGCATTCAGACTATAGGTGTCTTACAAAGGAAAATAAAGTGTTCTAGTAGGTTTTAATTAGTTTTAAATCACTAAGTTTCACTCTCTTTACTCCATATAAGGTCATTGGGATCATCTCATTCCATATCGCTATTTATCAGCTCACTAACATCTTTATTTCTCATATTGTTTCACTATATGTCTTGACTGTGTCACCTGTAAGTGGCCATTAGGGAGGAAGTTTGAAACTATCCTATAGGTTTCAATTAGGTTTGAACACTATACCTTATTATATTGATCTCACTTGAGTTTATTAATAATATTTCACACTTGAATGAGCTCATTTGCCTATAGATATGCCATCACTCACCACAATCAATGCACTGTAGGTCTATGCTACATGTTATAAGTTCATTTAGGCTCAAGAGCATTATGTTTCACTAAAAATCTATAGTGAAAACTTTATAGAATCACCCAACCAACTTATTTCTCAACCAAATAACATCTTATCATGTTTAAGTGTGACCTATAGGCTTAGGTTACTAGATAAGAGCTATAGGGATTATTCATAGCTCATCATCTCTTACCCACAAGTGACACTTTTTAAGAGTAAGACCTTATTCAGAGAATTTGAGGTAACCCAGGCATTTATACAACTTTTCAATCTCTACACCTCTGAATGTTTCTTAAATCATTTTAAGATGAACACTATGACCTTGTATGACTTGATAAACATCATTCAAGTCATGGAATGAGTGTAAACATATCTATTAGGGTTTTTGATGATCTTATGTACTTTGTACATACTTGAAGGTAATTGTATCTGACTATATATCATGGATTTCTAATCAATTTTTTCTCATTGTCTTGAGACTTATCTCCATCAACCTTGAAGTCTCTTAATGCTAGCCTTCCATGGAGAAACTCAATTCCATGGTTTGATAGGAGAAACACAAGTGAATTATCCTTTATTAGAAACCATTATGGATTATTTTAGATAATTTTTACTTATCTATAGTCTAATTGAAAAACAAATATCAAAATACACCTACATTATTCAAAATTTTATAATGTTAAATTCTCTCCAATCTAACAGATGGGGAATAGATCTAAATTATTACCATACCCTTCACATGTTACTTGTGTAGAACCCAAAAATATTCATTTTCAAATATTATCTCCTATCCAATTTAGGGACATAAGTTTAGATTATCTAAAATAGTCCTTCATTGATAGAAGATCAAAACATTACAACTGGTGAAATAACATTTGTAGATACCAATGGTGTTCTCTCCTAATTTAATGAGGTTGATCATACTTATATATACATGTTTACCACATAAAAAATAGATGGAAACCAAGATGGAGAGAAAGGATATGCTCTTCCAAAACACACACACATCACTTGGAAACATTATATCAATGTAATAGATAAGAAAACTTGAAGGTGCAAGGGTTATGCAGGTAGTTTAAAGACATTAGAAATATTAAAATATGTTCATGAAGCTCAATCCATAAATATAAAAACCATTTCCATGGAATATAAGGCCATGCATATTTCTAACATCCACCAAAATCATTTAGACCGGTTCTTCTCCTTTTGTTTGTACTAGCAAAAAACTAGTGACCTTTCTAACCTTATCCAAGGGAGCAAAGAGAGATATAGAATAATTTTTTATTAATTTTAACTTTTTAAGGTGATGTGAACATGAAGATGAGTTTTGGGTAGATTTAGGGACACTATAAAAGCTTCCACATATGCCAAACTTGTCCTATAGTCTATAAAACTACCCAAAACTACCTATTTTGTAGTTAAACTCCTTTTTTATGTGTTAATCCCTATTGTTTGTTAGTTAAAAACAATTTATATGATATGATATATATATATATATATATATATATATAAGACATGGTATATTATACATCTCTTGATACACTTTAATTTGGTTATAAACTATGCAACCTATTAGAATGACCCAAAATGTGGCCTAGTATAACATGAGAGAAACCATATACATGTGACAAGGATGAAAACATATAATTTTGTCTCATTAATGACCATTTTGGATATTTCATGACCTAGGGGACCATATGGAAGTTTTAAATTGAAGGCGAGGTCAACTTATGTGACCAAGGGGTAAAATTAGTTAACAAGACCACATAGTTACCTAGGAGAGTTTATGACCCTTGATTTTTATTCACGACATATCTGTTGTCACTTGGATTTTCACCCTTTAAGGATATTTATTAAATCTCCTCATCTAAGTGGCATAATTGAAACACCTCTAGGCTATGGGTAACCTAATAATGAGTTGAATCTCTAGATATGGCTAGCTCCCTTGATGTGCCACTTATAAATCACTAATACACCTAAACTTTATGATGGAAATATGAGAGACAAATAAAGTTAAACTATCCTAAAGGAGGTGATACACCAAATTGATTGATGACTACCAACCAGTTGCATGTTACACATGAGAATAAGGGACTAACCAAACATACACTTCTCTAATCTACATCTTGTCACATCAATATTTCATTATGAGGTTTTGATGAATGTTTAGGCTAAGAGGACTAGATAAGAGGCCTATAATTGAACTATTTGAATATAATAGCTCAATAAACCTTGACACATCATAAAAAACTTTAGATGACCTACAATAAAAATCTTTCCAACTGTAAATAAGTGAGGGAATGAGACAATAATTCTAAGGAAACAACAGTCATCACATAAGTAAGATCAATCATTCAAGTGAACACACTATGAATAATCATGTAAGAGGTAAAAAAATTTAGTATTTATTGATCCATGTTATGTAAATAAGTAGGGCTTCACCATACTTAGGTGGAGCATTATTTATAAAGACTAAAATGGCTAGTTCTCATAGAACTTGAGAGAGAGAGGAGAAGAAAGAAGTCCAAAGGTCACCAAGAAACTTGTCAAGATGATAAAATAAGTTAATTAGGCATGAAAAAGGAATGTGAAACTTATCATGTAATTTCAAGAAGCACAAGTGTAAATCCACGGCATGAAAATCTTGAAATGTGGTATGAAATTCACTTTGTTGGTTTAGAAAACTACCTTCATGATTTATCCCTATTTGAACATCCCAAAACTTATTATGGATATGTCTAATGATTGGAATGATAGGGAAGGATTTCATACATGCCTCTTCATGCATTAGTTATAGTATTAATCATATGGAATCTTCCCAAAATGAGCTATCACCATCTGTAGTCAAAATAACTCTTCTTTCAAACACCCTATACACTTGGCCTCCAAAAAGGATTTATTTTTCAATGAAAAATAATAAAAATGTAGTTTATTAAACTTTTAAATACCCTCCATGGCCTTAGAGGCATCAATAACACCTTAAAAATCCATCCGCTTGAAGTTCTCACACTTCTCACCATCATGTTCACTAAGCTAGTTCTTACTAGTTGAGATGAGAGATTTTATTTGAATACTTAGGAGTTTTTAAAAGGAATTAAATTTACATAGGGAGTTATATTAAGTCTTAATATTCCTTCCAAAGCTGATTTCATCTCTTAAAACCTCTTAGAACCTAAAAAACACATGAAAAGTTCAAGAAAACACTATTTTATACTCCATTCATACAATTTCATATAGTCTAAAAGGATGGGAAGTATAATTGAAGATTAATATACAACATCAAACCATTTTTTGGCAAACTTCACCATTTTGGTGAACCAATTAATCAATATTCTAAAACTACTCACTATCAAGGGTTTGGTAGGTTTTTAGCTCTATTCTACTCTTAAGCTTTGTTCATAAATACTTGAAGTTATAAATACAAAAAAAATCCACTGAATAAAATATCAAAACCCCTATTAATCTCTATAAACTCCCGTCTCCATGCACATCCTTAGAGTAGATGTGAGCACTTGAAGTTGGTTTATTGAGCCTTTTCTCCAATTTACACAAGCCTAAGTTGTCTTAAAGTCCAAAATTGACTTTTCCATGGCCTAACATTCATCCCAATAGATTTTACACTTTTATTATTATCCAAAAAACATAATCCAATTACTTTTAAATCTCACTTAGGGCTAGAAGTGAAAGTGACCTCTTATTTGGATTCTAGGCATAATAATGCTTCATAAGCCTATCTGCACTTTTGATGGTTTAGACCTCCTTGTAAGGTTTCTCATCTATATGAGATGTTTCTATGTTATATATATATATATATATATATATATATATATATATATATATATATATATATATATATATATATATATATATATATATATATATATATATATATATATATATATATATATATATTCAACTCCCTACACCTCATATTAATATTTTTTATCTCCAGGTCCATCCATCTATCACCCTTTCTCAAACGTGTTAGTTTATGCATAAAGGGAAGTACCATCTATCTGAGATAAAATAGAGGGTACTTACCCTATTTAGTAATAAAATTTTAATGTTTTATGGGATTAATAACGTCATAAATATGTTATTTACCAATTTTTATATCTTTTTCTTATCAATAGACCTCCTAACTCATATCTTCAATATAGACTCGTAGAAGAGGCAGACTGTTCAGGGTTCCTTCAAACTATGTATTGCTTGGTTTGATTTATTTCTTTTGTATGATATTCATTGTTTATATAAATTTCAAGGAATGGAAATCATGGTGGAGATTTTTTAAACCTATTCCTTAGTCTAATCTACTACAAACCCTTCACACTCCTTTTTAGTTAAGACTGAGTTTCAGTTCTTGACTATACTTCTTATTTTGGAGATACACATGTAGGTGTTCATGCCTCTTTCAGCTTGAGACAAAGTTTTTTTATCACCTTATATCCTAATATGATAATTATAGGTTTTTTTGGCCCATTTTTAATCATCTCTATGCATTTGTAACCCTCACACTTCACTCCTCAGCCCATTGCTTGTTATGGTCAAACATAGCCAACTATGTTGGGAAGGCTAAAACCCTATAATGTAAAGTTTTATTTTTGGATAGGTTACACATATATTTCGAGTACATGAAATATTTATAAACTTATTATCATAAAAAATTAAAATTCCCATGTTTAAACCTCCAAAATAGACTATGCACACCTACAACTAGTTGTAGGTGAGTATTCTTGGAGTTGGGTACACCTGTAGGTGTTTATATGATCTAAAACATTGTATATAATATTTTATGATGATCCTTTAGATCACATATGATCAATTAAACTATTTAAAACCACTAAACAATAGTGTCATAGTATATACTACCAATTTGAAAATAATGTTTCTCAAAAACTCAAAATCTTGTAGATGTTACTGCCTAGAAATAATGCATAAAAGTGTGACTTTAGGCCTTATAACAACCATATTCCATTAACTTCCCTCCATATTTTACATGGAATCCATATTATGTAGAGTATTTATGATAAATTCATCAAGATTCACAAAGGGCATTGGCAACATTGTCATATGTTATCCATAAAATGGTGAGGTCCTCTATTTTACTCTTTTAGGGAAAGTGTCCCTAAATACAGTGTTATCATGCTAAAAAGTTATTAACACTTCCATCTACAAACTCAGCCTTCCAAATAGGTATTACATGATCTAAATCACGTACTAGGTCAAAAATAAGGTTTTCAATAGTTGTTTCAACTTCCAAACAAGTATTTACATAACTCTACTAGTGTAACCTATAGGTAGACATCATAATGTATAGGTAGTAAACATGAGTTTAGGTAGTGTGCATCACATTTGATCTTAATAGGTTATATGCCTATCTCAATTCATTAAAATTATATCCTAAAACTATCAAGGATCTAAAAAAAGTATTAGTGCCTCTTTTTTAATATGAGTTCCTTCATGAGAGCACCTGTAGGTGCATTTTCTCTAGTAGACTAGATGTATATGTGACTAAGTATCACTGTCATAGCCTTTTATTTACCATTTTAAATATCAGTTCACTATTTCATGTTTTAATGGGATATACCATATCTTTGAAACCTTTATCACACTTTTAAGGACATTTTTAGAACCTTTACAAGTCATGACTGAGAGTGAGGAGGAGCTAGGGGTTGACTGTGTATCTAATGAATTGCAACCTCATGGAATGTTTCTTTGGAAAATTATTTTTAAATGTAAATGGAATCAATATAAAATTTAAAAAATGTAAAATTACCTATCATAACCCTCTAAATCCATTTTCAAAGTATGAAGATCTGAAAATGGTGTAAACAGGCCTACCATCCCAAATGAGAGTAGTCTACAAACTTGAGATGATTTTCTCATAAAAACACCTTGAAACATGAAACCAAGCATGGAAAAAAAATTATTAGGGGTCCAAAATCATATGGAATCAAAATCAATAACTATATTATACAAATTTCTCAAAACCAAGGCAAAACATATAGGGTACATAGATTAGCAAGTAAATTGGATAGGTCAACTTCTTAGGAATGGTTCATAAAACATAGACCATAATTACTCTACAACCAAAAATAAGATGAAATTTAAATGAGTGTCAAAGACACACCAAATATAATTTTTCCTAAAACCTCTCTTTTTGACCGTACCAAGTACAACCTAAAGGCCATTCTTGTTTACCAAGCCTAGTGGAAGAAGAGAGGAGTGGTTTTCTTCATTTCTTGAAGCTTATGATTAAACTAATCACTAAATAAAGTGTAATTAATACCAAATGACACTTTTAAAATGTTATCAATTGTAGGATTTTGTATAATTTTGTACACCTCATTAAATGCTCATTTTATTTAAGAAAACTACCCTTTTTCTAAAGAACCTACCACTTTTCAGCTATAAATTATTACCTAAGACATAATAAGACACACGGCATGTGACACCACATTTTAAAACCTTAAAATTTCCCAAGGAGGCCATACAAGTCATTTAATGATCTATTTTAACCCCCAAAAAGACAAAAATATTGAAAATGACCAAGACCAAGGCTAATGTGACATCAAATGACATAAAATGACCTAATATACCTTATGACACAATATTAGACCCCTAAAATGCTTAAAAATCAAGTTTTTACCTATAGGGGTCCTAATTTGACCTGTAGGGTCAAATTTGGTCAATAAATTGGTGACTCATAGGGGTAGCATGCCTATTATACTAAGGATCAATAACCTTGTTAGTCTATTGGGATTAAGGAGTCATCTAGAGTCTAAAACACAATAAGATGACTTTGACCATTGATAACAAGCTTTGATCAAGATAAGACCAATTGACTAACTCAACCACACAAAATAAAAAACACACATAAAGTAAAGCAAACACACTAACAAGACACACATGTATGCTCAAAGCACTTAGGGAAATAAAAAAACAAACAAATATGCACAACTAGAAATTAATCATACCTCCTTTCCAAGATCAAAAGGAAAGTTTCTTGAATCATCTTCTTGATAAGATGACTCATAGTGCCAAGCATGTTGTTCCTTGGATTGGATACTTGATAGATCAAACCTATTCCCTGGCACTTGACTTGTTATTCTCTCAAATAGACCATATTAAAATAGGTCTCCAATGTAAATTTATTCCTCTTGGCCCTATATAGATACCAAATATTCTTTCCCACTTTTCATCTCATGAGCAACTTGCATCTTCTTTGTAGGCATGATTTCAAGAGGAGTGGTTTTTTGTTCCTTGGAATATTGAGGCTAGTATAATCTTGTTTTAACCTCCAAAGGCTGATGTGAACTTTTCTTTGCCTCTTCTATGACATTTTAAAAAATATCATCTTGCTTACCATCACTTGAAATCAACTCTAAGGAAGTTATAGACCCCTTGAGAGATTTAAACTCATTGTAAATGTTTTCAAATTGCTACCACAAGTCCTCATCTTATTTTTTATCAACATCATATCCTTCTTGAAGAGGAATATTAACAACTCAAATATGACCCTTATCAACCTTGTCATGAGTTGTATCAGACTCATAATAAGACTAGTAAGCATCATACCAAGGCTAATAGTGAGTGCCATAATCTATAAATACCTCACCAACTTATGTAAAATAAAACTCAATGCCAAAATTAGTCATGAAACTTCATTGGGAAGCAACAACACAAGGAATTATTATCAAAAATATTCAAAAGGAATAATTGGTCTAGTTGACTAGCTAATGTAATCTTAGAGTCACCATCGATGTTTAGATAGATGCCTCCAAAGGTTGATGTGTTGAGAGACAAGACCAAGAATATTTCAACTTATTAGACTAAGATTCCCACTAGGTATGCCAAAAATTATTTTCACTTGGATTTTCACCCTTTAAGGAGATGTCTCAGTTCTCCTCATCCAAGTGTCATAATTGAAATACCTCTAGGTTATGGGTAGCCTAAGAATGAGGTGAATCTCTAAATAAGGCTAGTTTCCTTGATGTACCACTTGTAAATCACTACTAAACCTAAAATCTATGAGGAAAAAGAGAGATAAAACTAAAAATAAACTATCCCAAAGGAGGTGATACACCAAATTGATTGATGACTACCAACCAGCTACATGTTACACATGAGAACAAAGGACTAACCAAATACATACTTATCTATTTTACATCTTCTCACATGAATAGTTCATTATGAGGTTGTGATGAACATTTAGGCTAGGAGGAATAGTTAAGAGGCCTATAATGACACTATTTTAATAGACTAACTCACTCAACCTTGACACATCATAAAATACTTTGCATGATCTACAAGAAAAATATGTCCAACTACAAATAGGTGAGAGAATAAGATAATAGTGATAAGTAAATAAGAGTCATCACATAAGATAGATTAATAATTTAAGGGAAAACACTATGAATATTCATATAAGAGGTAAAAATTAGCAGTATTTATTGATCCATGGTATGAAAATGAGCATGAATTCACCATACTCAAGTGGAACACTATTTACAAAGGCCAAAATGGCTAGTTCTTATAGAATTTGAGAGAGATTGGAGAAGAAAGAATTCTAAAGGTCATGAGGACACTTTTTAAGATTAAAAAATGAGTTAATTATTCATGAGAAAGGAATTTTAAACTGATCATGCAATGTCAAGAAGCACAAGTATCAATCCAAGGCATGAAACTCTTGAAATGTGGCATAAAATTCCCTTTACTGGTTTAGAAAACTACCTTCTTGATTTAGCCCTGTTTAAACATCCCAAAACTTACTATGGATATGTTTAATGATTAGAATAAGAGGGAATGATTTATTACATGCCTCTCCATGTGTTGGTTGAAATCTTAATCATATGTAATCTTCCCAAAATGATCTATCACCATCTAGAATCAAAATAACTCTTTTTTCATACTCCTAGCCTCAAAAAAAGCATCAAATTTCCATTAAAATTCTTAAAATGTATTGGATGACACTTGGAAATACCCTCCATGGCCTTAGAGGCATCAAGTACAATTTAAAAATCTATCCACTTTAATTTCTCACACTTTTCACCATCATGTTCACCATGCCAGTTCTGACTGGCTAAGATGAGAACTTTTGTTTGAATACTTAGGAGTTTTTCCAAGGCATGAAATGGACATGTCTAGCTAGCTTAAGTCTCAATCTTCCTTCCAAATTTTATTTCATATTTTTAAACCTCCTATAACCTATAAAACACATAAAAATGTGAAGAAAACACTATTTTATACTCCATATATATAGTCCATAAAGATGGTGAGTAGCCTTAAAGAGTTATCTACAACATATAATCATCATTCTGGCAAGCTATTCTATTTGGGTGCACTACTTTCTCAATCTTATGAAATTGGTCACTAGTAAGAGTTTGGTAGGGTTTTAGATTCATTCTGCTCTTAAGCCTTGTTCATAAAGACCTAACATTAGAATTTCAATCTAATTCAACTAGAGAAGGACCCCTTATAACCTCTCTGAACTCCCTTGGCCTACATGCACATCCTCAAAGAATATGTGAGCACTTGAAGTTAGTCTATCAATCTTTTTCTCCACTTTGCATAAGCTTGAGTTATCTTAAAGTCTAAAATTGAATTTTCCATGGCTTAACATTCATCCTAATAGGTTTTAAACCTCTATTATGATCCCACAAACATATTCCAATTATTTTTAAAGCTTACTTATGGCTAGAAGTGAAAGTGACATCTTATTTGGATTCTAGGCATAATCATGCCTCTTAAGCCTATATGCACTTTTGATGGTTTACCTTGTAAGGCTTATCTCCTCTATGAGATGTTTCCATGTTTTATCTAGGTGTGTTTCAACTCCCTAAAACTCCTATTAATATTTTTTTTATCTCCTAGTTTATCCATCTATCACCCTTTCTCAAACCTACCAAATTATGCATAGAGGAAAGTACCCTCTATCTGAGACAAAATAGATGGTACTTCCCATATTTACCCAAATAATTTGAAGGTTGTATAGTATTACTGAATTACTCAATTGTTTTTTTTACCAATTTTCATCTCTTGGTCTTATCAATAGACCTCTTAACTCCTTATATCTCCAAGATAGACTCCTAAAAGAGGCAGACTACACAAGGTTCCTTCAAATTGTGTATTATTTGGTTTGAGTTATTTTTAGTGTATGATCTTCAGTGGTCATATCGATTTCAATTTATTTACATCATGATGGATTTTTTTAAACCTATTCCTCATTATTACCTACTAAAAACCCTTCACACTCCTTTTTTAGTCAAGATTGAGTTTCCACTCTTGACTATACTTCTTATTTTTGAGGTACACATATAGGTGTTCATACCTATTTCAACTTGATAAAAAGTATAATAATCACCTTATATCATCTTAGGATAATTATATGTCTTTTTTTTCCCATTTGGAATCATATTTATACATTGGTAACCCTCACATTTCACTCAGCCCATTGCCTGTTATGGTCAAACATAGTCAACTATGTTAGGAAGGCTAAAACCTTGTAGGGTAAAGATTTATTATTGAATAGGTTACACATATATTTTTATTCAAATAAAAATTTATAAAATTCTCCCAATATCCAAAATTAAAATTCCCATGCTTAAGCCTTCAAAATGGACTATGCACACCTACAATCAAATATAGGTGAGTATTCTTGGAGTTGGGTAAACTTGTAGGTGTCCATAGGATATAAAACACTATACATCATCTTATTTGACGATAATTTAGATAAAATATTATACATTAAATTTTTTAATACCACTCAACCATAGTGTCATAGTCTAGACTACCAACTTGAAAACAAGGTTGCTCAAAAACTCAAAATCTTATAGATGTTACTGCCTAGAAATTGTACATAAAAGTGTGCATATAGGCCTTATAACAACCATCTTCCACTAACTTCCTAACATCCATATCTTTCATGGCTTACATATTATGTATAGGATTAAATATAAGGTCATCATGCATAAAGGGCATTGGCAACCTTGTTGTATGTTATCCATAAAATGGTGAGGTCCTCTATTTTACTCTTTTAGGGAAAGTGTCCCTAAATAAAATCTTATCATAATAGAAGGTTATTAACACTTAAATATTCCAACTTAGCCTTAAAAATATGTCTTCCATTATATACATAATGTAATATGTCATAAATAAGGTTTTTGAACATTTTTTCAGCACTTCCAAACAAGTATTTACATAGCTCTACCAATGTAACATGTAGGTAGACATCCTAATGTACAGGCAATAGACATGAGTTTAGATAGTGTGCATCACATTTTATCTTAATGGATTTTATTCATATCTCAATTTATTAAAATGATCTCCTCACACTATCAAGGATCTAAAATGAGTATTAGTACCTCTTTTTCAACATGAATTCCTCCATGAGAGCACTTATAGGTGTATTTTCTCTAGTAGATTGACTGTATATGTGATTGAGTATGACTGCCATAGAATTATATTTACCATTTGAAAGATAAATTATGTATTTAATATTCCAATAGGATATACCACATATTTTAAACCTTCATCATACTTCTCAGGGCATTATTAGAACCTTTACAAGTCATGACTAAGAGGGAGGAGCTAGGGGCTGACTGTGTATCCAATGAACCATAACCTTATGGAATGTTGCTTTGGATAATGAGTTTTAAAATTAAATTGAATAAAGATTACATTGAAAACATGTAAAAGGACCTATCAAAACCCTCTAAATCCATTATCAAAGTATGAAGATCTAAAAATGGTGTAAACAAGCCTGTCATTCCAAATGAGAGCAATCTATAAAATTGAGATTATTTTCTGATAAAAATACCTTAGAACATTAAAAAAGGAATGAAAAAAATTATAGGATTGGTTTTAGATCCTATGGAATCAAACTCAGTAACTAAATTGTATGGACTTGTCCAAACAAAGGAAAAAGGTGCACAAATTAGCAAGCAAATTAGATAGGTCAACTTCTTAAGAGTGGTTCATAAAGAAAAGGCCACCATTAGTTTGAAAAAAAACATCAAATGGAATTTTACTAAGTTTATAATATACCCATAGGATCATTTTTCCTAAATTCTCTCTTGTTAATCATACCAAGTACAAACCTAAAGGCCATTCTTGCTTGCCAAGCCTAGTGGAAGAAGAGAGGAGTAGTTTTATTATTTTATTGAATATTATGATCAAAATTATCATTATAATAATTTTATTTAATACCAAGGGATACTAGTAAAATGTTCTCAATTATAGGAGATTATAAAATTTTATACACCTCATTAAATGCTCATTTTATTCAAAAAAGTTACCCTTTTTTGAATAACCTTCCACTTTTTAGTTATAAATAGTTACCTAAGACATAATAGGACACATGGCACGTGACACCACATTTTAAAACCTTAAAATTTCCCAAGGAAGTTGTACAAGTCATTTAATGCTCTATTTTGACCCCCAAAATGACCCAAAAAGATGTAAATATTGAAAATGACCAAGACCAAGGCTAATGTGACATGAAATGACATAAAATGACTTTTAATATACCTTATGACATAATATTATACCCATAAAACACCTAAAAATCAAATTTGGTTAATAATATGTACTAATTATTAGCCTATCACTTATATGTCTGAGTCGACTTATAGTTAAGTATATTTCTTGTAATTCATTTTTATTTACAGAATGATCAGATAAATAAATTATTATAAAAATAAAAGGATGTTGATATTTCTCTATTTATCCCCTAATTTATTATTCCATCACTTTAACAACCTAAAGATTTACATTCCACAACTTCCTTAAAAGTTAAATAAAAAATCATGTAAATGAATGATAACATCAATGGAGAATATAACAAGAGAACTAATTTACACCATATATATATATATATATATATATATATATATATCAATTTCACATTGTAGTATAATGTTATATCATGTATCACTTTGTAAGATAATAGTAACTAGAAGGGAATGTGAAGGTAATATATATATATATATATATATATATATATATATATATATATATATATTTTGTTTGAACATGGTACAAAGGTTATGAAATATATAACATGTAATAGTAAAACATGTGGGACAAGATGTTGCAATTATTGGCATGGCTATTAGGTAGAGGTAAAACCAACATTTTTATGCTAATGTGGAACTTGTATGTACTGTATAAAACTCATATACCGTGAAATGTATGTGTGTGTATAAATAATACTTCATATCCCAAACATGTGATAAATAAAATATGTAAATATTGTAATTTAATAATCATGTCTTTCTTAGGTCTTTATTTTTCATTGTTATAATATTTAAATGTTTTTGTATTTTCTAATTATTTTATTTTTATGTATTTTTGAAATATTTGAAATTTGGGCTCATGAATATAAAATTAGGTCATATTCATTTGGATTGAAGTTGAGATATGTTTATTTTTCCTTGATATTATATAATTTCATTGATTCATATTATTTTAATTCTAATTGTTCAAATTCTATACTTTTTGGTGACTGAAGATTGTACTTTTTTAATGGTAAGCATCATTTTCATGTTAAATTATGATCATTCTTCCTTCATGTGAGAAAGTTACATATTGATTGGTTGATTTTATTGTATCATTCATATATTATAACCATAATTTTCCTAATGTGAAGGGTTCTCTAAATTTAGGAGGCATGACCCATATGCATATGTTGACCACTTTTATTCCATAAATTATTGGTAAAATGATATATCCAAGGGGTCTTTACTAGTGTATGCTATGATTTAAATTTTTAATTTCATATCCTAAATTTTTTAAGCCTTTTAAATTGTTCATGGTTATTTTATTATCATCAATATGAATTTTTTTTAATATTTTTCATAAATATGGTAGTGGTTAATGTCTCTTGTCAGGGACATTTTCTAGTCTTTTTTGTTATGGATGGTAACTTTATGGGGCTTGATGTGGATTTATCATGTTGTTTTTACAATACATAGATAATTCATTAATATTTATATTTTTTAATATGATTATTTTATGATTGTAATGATCATCATCATGTCCTATTATTTTATGATAACCACAATATGTCTTGCCTTTTTATTGTGAAAGACATCACATAGCTTAATGTTGAGTAAATGGTCATGTGATGATATTATTATTTATTATTATATATACAATATTACTAAAAGTGTATCCTAGGTATATGTTATGTGTAATGGTGTTAGATTCTTGGAATCTACCATATTCAAATTATTTTCTAAAATGTTTGATTATTTCTTTTATCATAATGCCTAGTGTGAATAATATTATAACTAGTTTTTACATTTAGGATTTTCTCATGATATATCATTGGTACCTTTCCTTTTCTCTAAGTAGATGATTTATAAATAGGAATTTCCAAATTTTCTCTCTTTGTTGTATATGAGTCATCTCAATATTTTCCAACTCTAATAGGTGTGAATAGAGTGCGAAATAAGTATTCTTATAAAGGTTTAGAATTTGATTTTCATATCTAACCATTATCACATCTTCCATGATTAAATATTCACCATCACTATCATAATAAAATATAACTATGCCATCTTGATATTATGAGTTCACTAGTAAAGAAAGAATAGGAATAGGTTACGGTTGTTCCATAACAACTTATGGTTCATGTTTTATAGTTTATTAGTATATAGTGATTGGTTCCTTATAATGTTTTCACTTTATTAACCTACCTCATAATTTTTCATTTGAGATATTGAAATGGGTTGTGATGGAGAAAGAATAATATGATATGATAACAATAATTATGATTGGTCCTTATTAGTAGATTGAGTTATTTTAAATATTTAAAAGGGTCTTCATCTACTAGTTTTAAATAATAATAACCTTCATGTATATATTTTATACATATATTGAATTTTTATGGTACATATTCCATATCATGTATCCAATACAATCCCAAAAGTAGTTGTAATGTTACTGATTAGACATAACATGGAAATCAATAGGCACTATCTTGGTACCTATTATCACATCCAATGAGATGGTTCCAATTATTTGACATAGAGTATTATCAAATCCTTTAATATTATAATATTATTTTTAAATGTTATCTATGTTTAAACATAATAATTTTAAGAATTTAGTATTATAAATGTTCAGTCAATAACCATTATCTACCAATACATGCTCGATTATGTTTTTCATACTTTAACTTGAATGAAGAATGATTTTTTTTTCATATTTTGTGTGTTTTAAGGGTAAATATTCCTTATAAAAAGTAATAAAATTTTCATTATATATCAATGTATTCATAATGGATTTAAATAATTCAACTTGTACATTGTTGAGGATAATTATTTCTTGGAATGACTTGTATAAGATATCGTTGTAGATCATTGATCTCTTGAGTAATTTTAACATAGAAATATCAACATGGGTGTTATTTAGTTTATCAATGTTTTCATATCCTTTATACTATTTTTATTGCCTTATATGAGGTGGAGTTTGATGAGTAACATGTCAACTTCCTTAATTTTACCTCACCTGGTGAGGTATCCTACCTCTTATAGTGTTGATAAAATAGACATATAATCTAAAATTAGCCATGGGAGAATAATAGGGGTTGAATGGTAGCTAGAAAAACATTAAGGTTGTATGTGAGGAGGAGAAAATGTATTCATGCATTTACTTTGGTGTTTATTAATAAAAATAGGCATATGAGATTAGATGTTTTAATAATAGGATTGGAGTAAGGCTTGGGATTGTTCATTGATAACTTTAACCTAATTACTAAATTTAGTTTTGCTTATTATTACCCATTTTATTAGATAATTGATATTGTAGATGATATTTATGAATTATATAGCACTTCAGTCTTGTACACTTTGAAAATTAGACCTTGATTATTCATATCAATTCTAGACCTTTCCTACTTTCATAAATCTCACATTTGCTCTCTCTTATGGCCTTTGGCCTATCTCTTAGTCTAACTAGTCATATGTTGATGACCTAGGCCTTATATCTTGCCCATAATACTTAAAACCTATTTTTATTATGCCTCTACAATTTTTGAACATGTACCTATTTTCTTTCTCCCTCAACACTTGTGTCCTAATTGGACACTTATATCAATCTAGGTGTCATGTTTTGATGTAAATGTCTAGTGCCCTAAATTCATCTAATTTTCAAATGAAATGTATCCTAATAATTGGCATAAGTTTTATTATGTGAGACATTCTCCAAATGGATTGGTATAAATATAAGATCAACCATTATTAATTCCTCACCTAGCACAAACCTAAAATTCATACAAAAGAGAATTCAAAGAGCTTGTAATTGAGTATAAGTTTTCTTATTTTTTCCTATTCTCATAGTAGTTACAAAAACAACACATCTATAAGTCTAAAGTACCAAAGGAGACATAAAAGAGCTATATTTTCCAATTTACAAGCTATTTCATTATTGTAATTATTATCACACATTACATGATTCACACACAAGACAACATGTAGGGGAGAAATACATAATTATGAGACCCTCTTTGGAGTATTGGCTATGTAGGTAGTGCTCATTAAAAGAGATGTATTTTTGGTAGCTCGAAATCGTGTGCCCACTAACCCTTTTTTTTAAAACCAATATGAAGATAAATAACTAGGGTTTTTATCATTTGATAAAGAGTGATAGTCCATGACCCAGATTTGAATGCACCAAAGTGAAGGTGATGATAAACCCATAAGTATTTAGGTCACATCCTATTTAAATATTTATTTTATATTGGTCATCTACATCTAATCTAGAAACTATCATCGACACAACTATCCAAGGCTCATAAGTGTTTAAAATTATAGAGGCACAAAATCCATAATTTAGTGAATGTTTCAGAATACTCTTCCAATTTACTTCTTGCATGTACCAGATCTAGATTTTTATTAGCATGAGAACTAATTAAGTATATTATTAATTTATCATTACAATATATAGCATAATTTTACTTTCCATTTTTAGTATATCTTAGCATAATAAATTCATTATATGTTTTAACTAAGTTTTGTAATTAACTATCCTATTATATATCTATTTATCACCCTTTTGCTTATTCATTTTTATATTATTGACCTTATCTACCCATATTAGGATCCACATCTAATTTAGGGTTAATAAGATACAATATCCATGTATAATAATATGAAAATATTAACTTCATTACTTTTTTTAACATATAATGTTAATTTAACGGTCATGATTAATTTTTATTATAATTGAATAAGTAGAAATAAGATCTATTAATAAAACCCTAAGGTTGAAATTTGAAACCCTTGAAGCATGAAACCCTAATTAAGATCTATGGGAAAAGGTGAAAATATATTCTATGTATGTAAATAAAAAATTATATCATTGAAACCTAGGGACATAAAATATTAGAGATGATATTTTAAACCCTAGGACAAATAATATGAAACCTTAGAAACATGAACACTAAAAACATAAGGTTATGTATTGCTTGATATGTGTATGGGTTAACAAATATTATTTACCATACTTTTGATTAATGGGTAAGATTATTCTAATTAGGAAATAACTCTAAATTATAATCAATATTTTAATATATGTCATTCAAGTATTCATCTGAATGTAAAAGACCTAGATTGATTATTTTGATTTGACAAGTGGCATATGCTAAATATAAGGTACTAAAAAGATCAAGATACTTAGGCTTTATGGGTGATTGGATGACTATGAATTTACTATAGAAGTGGGAATAAATTATAACCATGTGTTTGGTTTATTTGGTTCCATAAATAATTCAATGTCTATGTTGTTCTAGTTATGTAGGATTAGGTTAGTATCATTCATTGATATGGTCCTGCTAGTTAGTGCTAACTTTCATGTAAGGCACAAAAATTATATAGTAACTTGAAATTATATTTTTCCTCTATATTTATGATATCAAACCCTAATGATGTACACAACTCATAAAAATAGTCTCCTTTACCTTGAAAACCTAGATGTGCTTGTGATGGATAGAAACATGAAAAAATATGGGAAAGTATAATGGTTTGAGTTGACCCAAATCACCCTCATTTAATGATTGGTAAATTATTGTGTATCCATTACTCTAAGGAATGAATTCAAGACACATGTAGTTCTACCACCTATTATGATTGTGTTTTTTCTCCTTCATTATATATGAAGTTAATGATGTGTCTTTGATACTCGAAATTGCTTGATTTCACTTGATTTTAGAGTGATTTAGACTTGGGTTGTGACTAATATTAGTGATAAGTTTACAATTTGGGAATAATATGGACGCTTTTATTAGTGTAAAATATTGTATAGATGTATATCAACTAAGTGTAAATTTCATTTTGAATGAGATCTTATTTTCCTATATGTAGATCTAATTGAATAATTTATCACATCATTGATGCCCTAGGCTAATGGGATGATCTTGAAAATAAGATTGATATTATAGAATATTAATTGTCATGAGTGGGTTAGTAATGCCTAGATTAAGTTAGTATCTATTGGTGATACTAAATGAATCTGGTGGAACCCAATTTTATATAGGTAATCTATTTTTAGAGTCTAAATATGGTTATGCATGATATTTTATAAGATTTAAATATATAATGAGGTTATTGTAGGTGTGTAATGTCATAACATAAGGTCTTAATCATAATATAGCATACAAGTGTGAGAGAATAACATGTTATAACATTGGTTGATTATTAATTCATGCATTTAAATATGTACTTAATACCAAAGTCTATTATCTACAAGGAGAAAGACACAACCAATTCCATTTTAATAATAAATGGATGTGAATTCATCGGAAATATTATCAACCAAATTTTAACCCTAAGGAGGGATACTCAAGCCTCCTCAAATTTTTAATAACATGTAAACACCTCATATGTTTTGGGTGATAATTCTTAGAGGTGAGTCTCTAGATTTAAGGGCTAGTTCCCTTGCATAACACCTATAACTAACCACTAATCTACTTACTTTTAATGAAAAGGGATAGACTGAGGTTAAACACTAATATAACATAGGTGATGCAAAAAGATAAAATATACACTCCTACTTTAACCTACACTATGGAAAATAACTTATAAAATTTATCTCAAACCCCAAGGTTCTCCTAACAAAACTATTTTAACATAGAGGTAGAATTCAATGTTTCTCAAGATAGATGAATAGTCGGTATAATCATAGACACTAGTAATATTATTAAAACTTAAAGACACAAAAAATAATAATTTACACATCATGTGACTTGCTATAAGGAATATTACTCACATAAAGCATGAAAGAGAGATGAATACAACGAGAGGTAACTATCACTTGCCATTAAACCATAAAATACTTCACACACTTAAGCAATAATTTGAGAGAATAAAACCAGATCTAAACATTTTTTTAAAAGGAAAAATTAGTAGTTAATTTAGTAGGGCTTCTTCATACCAAATGTGGATCTCTTACAATGCCAAAAGTCATAGCTTATATAGCAAAAGGAGGAAAAGAGAGGGGGCATAGAGGGGGATATTAACAAGTTTATAGTATGAGTTATAAACAATAAAGGAGTTATAGAACAATCCAAAAATAATTCCAAAGAATTATTTCTCTCCTTTGAAGCTGCTTTAGAATCTAAGTGGAATGGGAGTTAGACTACTTGCTTTACACCTTAGTCATCTTCTTCAAAACTACCATTCTTTGCATATAATAAGTAAAAATATATATCTTTTCATCATCAATTCACCATAAATTCCTTTAAAAATATCATTTGAAACATTTAATAAATTTATAAACTCCCTTGCTCTAACATTTTAGTGGAAATCATCATCCACATGCTTAGGTGTCTTGAAACCCCTTCATCTTCCATGCCTAGCCTTG
Source organism: Torreya grandis (assembly GCA_037957365.1). Taxonomy (NCBI): domain Eukaryota; kingdom Viridiplantae; phylum Streptophyta; class Pinopsida; order Cupressales; family Taxaceae; genus Torreya; species Torreya grandis. Next base: position 1,191,626 of record JARHVA010004718.1, on the reverse strand, counting down.
TCCAAATGGCTAAAAACTTCAATTAAACTTCATAAAAGCACTATATCTCCATGAAATTAATTTATATAAATTATCATACTTGAAAAAATTCATTTTGGTTCATGGAATAACTTCCAAGACTCAATTTTGTACCTTTTTCTCTCATTTGGCCTTAAATCCTTATAACCCTAAAAAACTACAAACCTCATTTTCTAGGATAGTGTATAGATGATAAAGACAAATTGAGGACATATTTGAGGACATAGTATGGATTTATAACTCCATGAATAATTTAAAATCTTGAGAGTGAGTGAAGTATCATTTTATGTTGTTCTATTCTCCCACTTAGGCCTTAATTAGGCCTACTTGCTTACAAGATGAATTTTCTAATCCAGCCTTCTCCCACACATGTGAAACATATAAAAAACATGTAATTAAATTTTACCAACCTATCACAAACCTCCATGACAAATTTTATGTCTTGAGACCCTATAGAAGTATGATAACCATGAAATTGTCTCAAAACCTTGTCTCTTTTTAAGCTTGTTTAAGGTTGCCTTGATAAATTTGGTTTTTTTTATCATCTCTAGGGTGTATTGTATAGTTTTTGTGGATTTTATAAATGAAACATATCCCAAATAATATAGTACAATATTTTTCAAGAGCTCCATTTCTCATTACCTTGGAAAACACCAAAAAATGTTTCAAAATAAGGCACTAAATGTAGTCTATATAGTTGTAAGTATAGATAAAGTACATAGTGAAAATATATTTAGAGTATAGAAAAATATTTATGAGGTTTTAAGATAATTAAAATTTATTATATTCACTTTATATATCCATCTCTCACATCAGGTCCTTACTAGGGTTTTAGGGGGGTTTTAACTAATTTTGGTTCTTGATGATTGTTCATAACCATTGTGTCTTTAATCCCTAAACCAATGACACAATTTTAAAGTGAATTATTATCCTCAACTTTAAATTTATATATATATATATATATATATATATATATATATATTACATATATATATATATATTACATACCCTCTAATATAATCCAAAAATAGGGGAATATAAGGAAAGTGCCTTTTAGTCCTTTGAGACCACCTCGAGCTCCTTTAATGAATGACTACAATTCAAGACCAAATTTCTTCTGCTTGGTAAGACTTTGATATTATGCATGATACCTATTATATTTTATGGATAGTAAATAGTTCCACACACTTCAATATTATGGTAATGGATTTTATATTATATCCCTCACCTTCATAACAATGTTTAATATTATAGACTACTTTCCAATGGCAATGTAGAGACTTGAAGACCAAATTCTTGCCTTGATATATATTAAATAGTTCCACACACTTCAATATTATGGTAATGGATTTTATATTATATCCCTCACCTTCATAACAATGTTTAATATTATAGACTACTTTCCGATGGCAATGTAGAGACTTGAAGACCAACTTCTTGCCTTGATATATATATATATATATATATATATATATATATATATATATATTATATATATATATATATATATATCAAGGCAAGAAGTTGGTCTTCAAGTCTCTACATTGCCATCGGAAAGTAGTCTATAATATTAAACATTGTTATGAAGGTGAGGGATATAATATAAAATCCATTACCATAATATTGAAGTGTGTGGAACTATTTATTATCCATAAAATATAATAGGTATCATGCATAATATCAAAGTCTTACCAAGCAGAAGAAAGTTGGTCTTGAACTGTCGTCATTCACTAAAGGAGCTCGAGGTGGTCTCAAAGGACTAAAAGGCACTTTATTTATATTCCCCTATTTTTGGATTATATTATAGGGTATGTAATATAATTTAAAACTCATAAATGTCCTCAAGTATTCACTTTACCCCCAACCAATGAATTTTCTCAAGACTATACTGGTAGGTCTACCTATATAGAGTTCTTGGTTTTAGGATCTCTAGACCTAAATAGAGCTTATCTACATTATCATATGCTTATTAAATTTTAAGGTATTATGGAGGTTAAATTATCATAATATAAAAATTATCATATTAATTAATTTCTCTAATATCATTTTGTCCTTCAAAACAAACAAGCATCTTTCATGACTAGGTAGGCATGCCTATAGGTTACTTAGTTGAGTGTGTAGGGGTCAAGTGAGTACATTTAGTCATCTTATTATATAATATAATTTTGATTTATATGACATAAAATATTTTAATTAATTTTTCATTATCTCACCCAAACTCCCTTCTTATTTATTGTAGGTGGTATTCTTTATCAAGCTTTGAAAATAGCTTATCTTGGTTAACAAACCTGTAGATACTCATTTAGGTATCTGAATGCATTTTGTGTTTTAGGACTCCAATTACCAATAATTAAAAATATAAATTTATTAATTATAATATTAATATCTCATAACCTTCTTAAATTTCCCAAAACCATTCTCTTTCATAAACACACACATGATCCATGTACGTTTTCTAAGTGTGGTTATATGTGGTCATTAGAGAAGAGTTTAAACATGACTTTGGAAATTAATTTTATAAAATATATCATGGCACCTTGAAAGTATTAAAACTTAATGGCAGGTTATCTCTCACTATCCTACAAATTACAATTGCCTTTTCATACCATTTTACAATTTTTCCTCTTACCTTCATACACATATATGTATGAGTACTAGGCTTGTGAACTCAACTAGTGACTATGACACTAGTCACCTCAACCCTTTATAAATCTCAGATAGCTTAGGTTTATATTTATTTATGACTTATCTAATTCTTTTTTTTAAATTATTAATGTTTCTAAACCATTTCCTCTCATGACAATTGGTTTCAATCAAAAATGAGGACCTAGAGGTTTAGAACCTATAGGTCTGCTTTGCTTGTATGTACTACCAAGGACCGATTCCTTGAGTCTTAGTCATTTATAAATTGTATCAGATCTTGTCCAAATTTTTAAATCTTCCTAATAGTCCTATAAACTTCAAATAAAAACTATACCATTTCAAATTTTCCCAATTGTATGTACATCATGTGCATTGGTCAACTCATATAAAAGGTTTGTGTATTGAAAGTGAGAGTATATATTATTAATTTATTCCTTTTAATGATTGTAGTGAGATAATTAAATGTCACATGGGTGTTTATAATCTTACGCTATATATTTATTTTGCAAAAACATATTCAACATGAACCTAGACCCCTGAATATTTACCTATAGGTTTGCATACTATTAGAAACACAATGATTGAGAGGGTGGGTTAATTAGTATCTTAAAAATTTCTTTTACATTTAATTTAACATTCCTTGAACCATCAAATCAATACAAAGATATAATAATTCATAACGAGTCATTCATATGAGCATAACATAATAAAATGCATATATGAGTGGGAAACCCTCAAGGGGAATAAAACACATTGGTACCTATAAATGGAATAGATTTATATAAGTTAAAATATGATAATTTGGTGAATCACCAACTCCACATGGAGAACCAACCCCAACTAGATAAACACCAACCTATCTAGGATTTAGTAAGCACCAACTTACAAGGAGGCACCAACCCCCTAGATGACTCAGTGACCTAAAACCATTTATCACCTTTATAACACATTGTTTCTCATATAAAATATAATTATCATCTTATTCATCTCTCTCTCTCTCTCTCTCTCTCTCTCTCTCTCTCTCTCTCTCTCTCTCTCTCTCTCTCTCTCTCTCTCTCTCTCTCTCTCTCTCTCTCTCTCTCTCTCTCTCTCTCTCTCTCTCTCTCTCTCTCTCACCCTTCTCAAATTGTCTTCTAGGCTTCTTCACTCAATTCGGTATCTTCAAAATAGATTAGTTCATATGACCTTGATCTTTATATATAGTACCCATTTTATATATTAATTGTAGTTTATATTCACCCTTATTATGGTCTACAAGACCTCCTTTATCTTTTCAAATTTTTATATCCTTTGCTTTCACTTGCTCATTACACTAGCTAAACAATTAACCCTATTATGCCTTGTTCTTATACTAGGCTCTTGATCATACACCTATTAGTCAAAAATATACACTTTCCCACTTATATTTACCATAAAATATGCCTTAGTAAATTCCAAAAACATGAATCAATCATTACATTATGTCATCCATAACTTAAATAGACCAAATCCTTCTTCAGGGCTTAAGGAGACCCGATTCAATTAGGCCTGCATTAATACACATTACCCTTTGATCTACTTGGAACACTTTTAAACTCCACAAACAATAGGAAAAATTAATATACCACTCAAATATACCCCCATTTATCTGATCTTAGGTCCATTAAATTTTTTATCTCCAACCACCACTTGAAGCATACCATTAGTACTATTTATATTAGGCCTTCACACACATAGAAAGGTCTATCATGAACAAATAAAGATAATACATTTTTTAGCCACACCACCATGGAAATAAATCAAATAAAAAATCCTCAAATACCTCAAAAAATTCATCAAGATCATTATACTTAATAACATAGGCAAAAAGGACTAAAAAACACTCCTTTAATCTGCTCACTCAGAACTGTTAATTTTCCTTAAAGATCAATCATGGTGACTCAAACCTCCAATACCTATATAGACATATTAAATAAATTATGATTAATTTATATGATCATATGAGACCATTATACCATTATAATACATAAATGTAATATGGTCAAATGGTAATATTGGTTTTATAGACCAATCTTGTAACCTTATATCTCACTATCTCTTCTGAACCAGATAGGTCAACTTGTGAGAAACTTTTTTAATTTAATCACTGACCTCAAAAACTTATACCAAAAATTAGTATCTCTTAAAATTATTTAAAAATATCTCCATTTATTTGGTTTCATCACTATTTCATGATAACGCATCCCTAATCATCTTCTCACTACTGCCTAGGTTTCTCACTATTTGCATCATTAGGCTTGTTAGTGAATGGCTAACTTGGATGACCAGTTTAACATAATTAAGGGTTATAACCTATCCATAAACCTTTATTTAAATTAACCATGAGTCTTAAGATTCATCCTTCATACATTTTAAAACTATGTCCAATACAAATTTTTATAGCTATACCAACTTTTCCAAAAATAAGATTTTATCTTCTTATTTTATCTATTCTCTCTTTGACCACTACCACCCGGAGATACCTAGTAGAGTTTAATAAAAGATACAAAAACTTAACTAATAATTCCAAACCATATTTACCACTTTTTAATCATCTCTTCAACTTTGGATCCTTATTGGGGTTTTAAGAGGGTTTAAACATGTTTCCATTCTTAACAATCATTCATAAAGAATATCCCCTCATTCTAAAAATAAATACCTAGAATTTTGTGCTAAGACACTTCCTGATATACAATGAATATATTAGGTTCCCATGTAAATTTTTGATGATATAATGAACACTTTAAAGTCCTTTTTAGGTTGATAACCCTTCATTATATACACTTGATAGACCTCCAAACACATTTTCTTGAATTTTTATGCAAACCATGACCTCAACCTTAAGAAACATAATTGAAAAAAACATGACACTTATGAAAACACTCACCTATCCATAATTTCATTTTAAATATAAAATTATACCCCATTATGCCATAATCTCTCTCTTTGCTCTCTTAGACCTTGACTATAAACCACATTAGGCCTTAAAACTAACCATCATGCCTCTTTCCATGTACTCTCTACATCACTCACATACTCAAGAAACTTATATCATGCTTAAACACTATCATACATCCTTAATATTCCTTGAAAATAGATCATGATGCCTCATTAGGCTAGATAGGTTCTAGGAGTGGTCTGGTTATAGACTTGACCTAAAGGTCTTACCCTTATAGGCTTACCTTGAGACTCATATGGGTGCTTCAATGTATCATATACATGATAAATCAACCTCATAAAATTTATTATGCCTGTGTGTAGACATCTCACCAATCCATCATTCTCCTTCTGCACAATACTAGGCATCATATACACATACCTTCTCAAGACACTACTAGGCTTAAGCACTTGATAACTTTAACAATAGGGATCTTCCATGTTGAAATCCACATCACTCATACAATCATAACAACATATACCAATCATATCTTACAATCTTAGAATCACTTCAACATTGATAAATATTCTCTTTCATAGATAAACCCTTTAATGACCTCATGAAGACCTTCTTAAGAACCTTTGACATAAATGACAACATCAATGCCAAACCTCAACAAGAGGATCAATGCTTAACAATATCCCACTTTTCCATTTATGGAAAAACACATTGTAAAATGATCATTCTTATCTCCCCATTCTGGTCTTTCTCCCCCTTTGACATAAATGACAAAGTGATGTTTGTAACTCCTTAGATCACACTCTTTGCAACCAAAATACTCAACACATAGGACTATGAGTTTATGAGACATAATACAAACATGGTCCCCTATCTCCATGAATACCTTCTTGGAATAACTTACCTATTCTTAGAGATAATGAACCTGATTAGCTCCCATTAAGTACTTGTCTTATTCAATTATTTTTAGGGCAAGTAATTACACCCTATTCCTATTTTAAGTTTTTAAATGTTACCTTTGGAAGTGGTTTAGTCAAAATGTCTGCAATCTAATCCTATGTAGAAACATATTCAAGTCTAGAACTTTTTTCACTTACCTACTCTCTTGAAAAATGATACCTGATGGGAATGTGCTTGGTCCTTGAGTGTATGGTAGGGTTATTTAAGATGCTTATATCACTTGTATTATCACAATATATAGGGCTAAGACCATCGTACTCCACTTTTTAGTATTTTAGGGTATATCTCATCCATAGGACCTAAGTGTAACATGAATCTATTGCAATGTACTCAACCTCACAAGTGGATAATGATACTAAGGGTTACTTCTTGCTTATCCATGAAAGTAGGCACCCACATAAGAAGAAATATCCTCCATTGGTACTCTTCCTATCATCTAGACTTTCTTTCTAGTCTGTATTGTATAGGCTATAAACTTTAACTCTTTGCTTCTTCGATACCATAACCCATACTCCATAGTCCCTTTGAGATACCTAAGTATTCTTTTGACTGATTGTAGATGATTATCCTTTAGATCTACTTTAAACCTTCCCACAAGACCTACTACTTACATGATATCAGGTCTAGAGGTAGTGATGTATAACAAACTTCCAATCATTGACCTATATGTTTTTTAATTGACCTTTGGAGTTTCATCTTCCTTAATAAACTTACACAATGTGATCATAGGTGTAATAACTACCTTGAAATATTCCATCTCAAACTTCTTCAACATCTCTCTTATGTACTTGGCCTATGAAATGAATATACCTTTTTTAGATTGAGTGTTTAACAACACAAGAACAAATGATGACTCTCCAAGAATGAACATATCAAACTCTTTCTTCATCACCTATGCAAATCCCTTGGTCATTTTCTCATTGTTTATACCAAAGATGATGTCATACATATATACAACTACTATCAGTTGATGGTCATCTTCTGACTTTATATATAGATTACTATTTAAAACTTCACTTTTAAATCTTTGATCCAATATATATATATATGTCTAACCTAGAATACCAAGCTCTGGGAGATTTATTTAGACCATAAATAGCCTTTTTCAACGTAAAAACATAGTCCTTTTTACTTGATAGTGATAACCCCTCAAGTTTCTCTATGTACACTTCCTCTTCCAAATTCCCATTCAAAAAGGAAAATTTAACATCCATTTGGTATACTTTGAACCCTTTGAATCCTACATATGATAGAAACAATTTCATGGCATCTAATATTGCTATTGATTTAAATGTCTCCTCAAAGTCTACCCCTTCAACTTGTGCATATATCTTACATACCAATCTATCCTTTTTCCTAGTGACTTCTCCATTTTCATTCAACTTGTTTCTAAACACCCATGTTGTGCCAATGACATTATTATCTTTAGGCCTAAGAACTAGTTCCCAAGTCTCATTCTTTTCTATTTGGTCTAACTCCTAATTCATAACACCTATCTAAAATTTGTCTTTTCTTACTTCTATAAGATTATTAGGTTCAATATTAGATAATAGAGAAACATTATCTTGATTTAGATTACTTACCAATCTTCTCTTTATTTGCATACCTACATTCTTATTGCTAATGATTTAATATTCAAGATGATCTCTTTGAATTTGTTTTGAGGGGCCTTTTAAGTCATGTCTCTCAAATTCTTATTCTTCCTTATCAACCTATATATTTTCGTCTTCATTATTAAATTACATATTCTCTAAAGTATCCTTTGACTATGAGTGTGATTTCTTTATCTCATCAGTCTTCACATTGGTACTTTATACTATCTTTTGTAACCTCTTATTATAAAATATATAGGTTGATCTCATTGATGAGTATCCTAAGAATATATCTTCATCAGATCTATAATAAACTTTCCTAAGTCTTCATCATCTCTTTTGATAAAACATTTACTCCAAAAAACTCTAAAGTATTCCACATTAGCAAGTTTTCCCTTACATAGTTCATAAAGAGTCTTGTTTCCATTAGTCCTTATATATCCTCTATTAAAAATGTAGAATATAGTGCTTATTGTCTCTCTCCAATATCCATCAGATAATATAGACTCATTTATCATAATTCTATCTATCTCTTCAACTATCCTATTCTTTCCTCCACTGCCCCATTATGTTAAGGTATCCTAGTTGCTAAGAACTATTTCCTTATTCCATGAATGTCCCATAAGTAATCAAACTCATTGGAACAAAACTTTCCTCCTCTATCAGATCTTAGGAACTTCATCTTCTCATTTTTTTCATTATCAACAAGAGCCTTGAATGCCAATAATTTATCAATATATTTTGACTTTTCTTTTCAAAAACACAACCCAAGTATTCTTACATAGCTATCTATGAGTACATGAAGTAGTTATCTCCTTGAATGCTTTGAGTTTTTGTAGTCCCATAGAGATCAATGTGTATTAACTCCAAGGGTCTTGTAGTAGAGTAATCCTTGGAATTGAACCTTATTTTAGTCTAATTACCATGTTGACATACTTTTCAAAGTATGTTTTTAGGTTTGGTGATCTTAGGTATGTTTTTCACAAAATTCTTAGTGCTTATCTTGACTAGATTGTCAAATTTTAGGTGACCTAACCTTCTATATCATAGCCAACTTTCATACATATTTCTCATAAAGCATATCTCTTCTTGATCTCATTCAATACATATATATTATCCTCAGTCCTCTTAGCATTGGTAATTATCCTTCTTGATTTGGATCTCCTTATTTCACACCCTTTGTCATGAAAGGTTAGTTTGTGTCATTTATTCCACATTTTACTTACACTAAGCAGGTTATGTTTCAAACCTTCAACATACAACACATTTTGTGTCTTGGTATTTCCATTGTCAAAACTCAAGATACCCTTACCAACTATATTGGTAGTTGTGTTGTCTCCAAACCTCACTATTCCTATAGCATTCTTCTTCAATGAGATGAAATTATTTTTGTCTCTTATCAGGTAGATTGATCAACTACTGTCTATATACCATTTCATGCCTTCATCTTGAATGTCAATGGTAGTCTGAGCTAGCATGGAATCATCTTTAGTCTTCTGTTCCTCTTTATCAAATAGTCCATCTTGACTCTTGAGCTCAATATGATCAGTCCTAACTTGCTTTGGCTTCCATACCAATGTTTTAACCTTCTCATACACTCTATGAGATTCATATGTCTTATTGAATATTAAGGGGAATAAAATCTTGCAATGTGTCCCATATTATGATAGATGTAGCAAACAACATTTATGTACTTACCTCTTCACTGATTACTCATTTTCTCATGGTCCCATGATAACTTATCATTTATTTCATTGGGATGCCTAATTGATCTTTTCATGTTGGTATTATTGACTTGTTCTAACTCCACATGTTCTCTCTCAAACTTTATTATCTTGTCAATGAGATATTCATGCTCAATCTTTAAGTAATCTAGCTCTATCTTAAATTGTTCATACTCAACTTCCTTTGATATAAACCTTATGTTGACACATTATAATTGATTCCTAAGATCTTTGATAGTATTATTTTGATACTAAAAATTATCAAGGTCATTTATAAGCTCAAATTCAAGGTATACATTATTTTATCCTTCTTCACTATCATAGTAGACTTCTTCATCATACATATGGTCTTCTTCCTTTTAATCAAAAGACATCTTGTACTTCTTAAGATCACATTAAAACTATTAGATTTTCTTAAAAATACCATGCTCTGATACCAATTATTGGAAACACAATAACTAAGAGTGGGGTGAATAAATATATTAAAATTTTATTTCACATGTGCTTTAACATTATTTGAACCATCAAAGCAATACAAAGATATAAATTTGCATAAATAGTCATTTATATGAGCATAACACAAAAAAAATGCACATATGAGTAGGAAACCCTCATAGGGAAGAAAACCCATTGATTAATAAAAATTGAATACATTCCTATAAGTCAAAATATCTTAATTTAGTGAAGCACCTACTCCAAATAGATCACAAACCCCAACTAACTAAGCACCAACCTAGCAAGACTTTATCAAGCACCAGCTTGCAAGTAGGCACCAAACCCCTAAATGACTCAACACCAACTCAGCCACCTAAAACCTATGATAAAATTTAAAACACACTTTTACTCATTAAATATATGATTATCACCTTATTTATCTCTTATCTCTATTTTACCCTTCTTAAATTGTCTTCTAGGCTTCTTTGCTCAATTAGGTCTCTTTAAGATAGATTAGGTCATATGACCTTGAACTTCATCAATAGTAACCCTATTAGATCTTCATGATATTTTATTTTCACTCTCATGATGATCTAAAATACCTCATTTATCTCTTAAAATGTATATATCCTTTGCTTCTACTTTCTCATTACACTAACTAGACAATTAGACCTATTAGGCCTTGTTCTTATACTAGGCTCTTGCTCATACACCGATTAGTGGGCCATATATAAATTCCCACTTAGATTTTCAAAATAATATGATTTATTAAATTCAAAAAAAATTAATCAATAATTACATTATTTTTTCCATATATTAAATAGACCAAATCCTTCTTTAGGCCTTAAGAAGACCAAATTCAATTAGGCCTTCATTAGTACATGTTACCCTTTGATCTACTTGGAACACTTTTAACTTATAAATATAGTATAAAAACTTAATATAACACTAAAATATACCCAAAATGATCTCATATTAGGTCCATGACACTTTTTAGCTCCAACCACCACTTGAAGCACACCATTAGTACTATTTACATTAGGCTTTCACACACATAAAAAAGTCTATCATGAAGAATTGAAGATAATAAATTATTTATCCAAACCACCATGATACTAAATCATATAAATAGAAAATAAAATACCTAAAAAACTTCATAAATATCATTATAATTCATTACATATGGAAAAAGGAATCAAAAACACTCCTACAACCTACTTACTCAAAACTACCAATTTTCCTCAAAGACCAGTCATGGTGACTCACACTTCCAACACCTATATAGACATATTCAGTGACTTATGATGAATTTATATGATACTATGAGATAATTATACCATTATTATATAAAAATACAATATTTTAAAATGGAAATATTGATCTTACATACCAATCTCATAACCTTATATCTCACTATCTCATCTGAACCAAATAGATCAACTTTTTAGAAAAGTTTTCACTATAATCACTAACCTAAAAAAATTATACCAAAAATTAACATGTATTAAAATTAATTAAAAACATATAAATTAACTTTGCTTCATTACTATTTCATGATAACACATCCCTAATCATCTTCTCATTATTGCTTAGGTTTCTCACTATTTGCATCATTAGGCCTGTTAGCGACTAGCTAACTTAGATGACCAATTTAACACATTTTAGTGTTATAACCTATCCAAAAAACTTTATGGAAATGAAAAATTAGTCTTAATATTCATCTTCCATCCATTTTAAAACTATTTCCAATATAACATTTTATAGCTAAAATAACTTCTTAAAAAATAAGCTTGTATCTTCTTGTTTTCTCTCTCCTCTCTCTAACCACCATCACCTTGAGTTACCTAGGAGAGTTAAATACAAGATCCAAACACTTAATTGAGAATTCCAAACCATACTAATAACTTTTGAATCATATTGGTTCCTTATTATGGGTTTAAGAGGGTTTAAACATATTTCTATTTTTAACAATCATTCATAAAGCATAGCCCCTCATTCCAAAAATAAATGCCTAGAATTTTGTTTTAAGACCATTAAACATCTACCATGAATATATTAGGTTCCCATTCATAGGTTTAAAAATCTAATGAACACCTAAAATTCCTTCTTGGGTTGATAACCCTTCATTTTGTGAACTTGAGGGACCTCCAAACACATTTTCATGACTTTTTATACAAACCATGACATCAACCTTGGTCAACATACTTGAAACAACATGACACACTTATGAAAACACTCACCTATTGATAATTGCCTTGTAAATATAACCTTATTCCCCATTATGACATACTCTCTCTTTTCTCGTATACCTTGACTTAAAGACAATATTAGGCTTTAAAATTGACCTTCATTCCTCTTTCCATGTACTCTCCACCTCACTCTTAGGCCTTAAAATTGACCTTCATGCCTCTTTTCATGTTCTATCCACCTCAATCACATACTCAAGTAGTCTCTCTCATGATTAAACACTATTATACATCCTTCATATGCCTTGATAATAGATCATGATACCTCATTAGGCTAGGTAGGGTCTAGGAATGATCTACGTACAGACTTGGTCTAAAGGTTTTACCCCTATAGGCTTACCCTAAAACTCACATGAATGCTCCAATGTCTCATATACATGCTCAATCAACCTCATACAATTGATCATGACTATGTGTAATCATCTCACCAATCCATCATGATCCTTCATGTACAAGACTAGGCATCCTATGCACATACCTTCTCAAGACACTACTAGGATTAATCACTTGACAACTTTGACAACAAATACCTTACATGCTAACCCTCACATCACTTATACAATTATAAGAACATATACCAATCATTTATTAAACTCTTAGAATCATTGAAACATTGATCAATATTCTCTTTCATAGCTACACTCTTAAATGACCTCATGAATACCTTCTCAAGAACCTTTGACTTCAATGACAACATCAATGTCAAACCTCAATAATAGAAACAATGCTCAACATAGGATTTTAGGTGAAATGAGCTTGTCTAAACCTTTGTTATAGAGTTTATTAAGTCCCATATTCATTATCTTGAGCTTGAAACATGTTTAGTAGTGTTCTATTATGCATATAATTTATTTCTCATTGCCAATTAGGCCAAACTTGTCATTCAAACCTATATAAGACCATTTATAAACTATAACATGCTTCCAAGAGTGAGAAAATGACATCTCTTAAAAGTACATCTACAAAGAGCTAATTCTCATGGAGAGGGAACATGAATCATGGAAGAGTGATGAGTTTTCCATGAATTATGAGGTACTTATTAAGTTTTTGAAGGTATAAACACCTTAAATTAACCAAAAACACTTGTAATAGGGTAATATGCTCCATACACCTAAGATAATTTTCTCCTAGAGAAGGCACCTCAAAAGGTTGATTTGATTGATGATACCAACATTGGTATTATTATTTCTACCTCTAAAAACATCCCTCATAAGTAATTGTCTTCCATCAAACTCTAAAGTGAATAAATAAGAGCAAAACTAGATCCTACTTGAATGAACAAGACATAGTGACCTGTTATCACTCTTAACAATTGTTCATAAAGGAGAGGGGATGAATTTTCAAACTAATTCCACAAAATTTAAGCTTAATAATACCCCTAAATTTTCATTTTCCAACTTTCTCTCTCTTAGCCATACCTTGAATTTGAATTTTGTCTTTTTAAGCTTATGAAGGTAGCAATGAAAGAGATAGAGAGTTATTTGCATTCTTGAGACCTAAAACTTGACTCCAAGCTTAAAAATGACCTTTGGAAGCTAAATATACTATATAAAACCATTTTCACCTATAAATTTATCTCCTAAGGTTTTACAAGTGCCTATAACCACCTATAAATGAGTATTTTCCTCAATTTAGTAGTTGAATTATAAGTTTTATAGGATCTAACCCTTATCTAACATCAAGTACATTATGAGGCTTATTTAAATGTTTGTCATTTTGTATTAGTATGTATAACTCCTCAAAATTAGGCCAAAAAGGTAACTAAAAGAATTTGTGATATATAAGAACATAATAAGAGGTTAATATATGATAATATGACTTTCAAGGCATAAATACAACCTCTTTTAATGACTCATTATCTTGTCATGATATTTACCGCACTTGATGAAACCATGACTCATAAATGACCCTTAGGACTATACAAGTACATATGAGACCAAATTTTAAACAAATCTAGTCAAGGACCAATATGACCCCATAAAGACCATATAAGACCATTTAAGACCATAAAAATATCATAAAAAACACCTTATACAAGCTTGTTTCAACTTAAAGGGGTTAACCATTTTTACTTGGGAGTTAAATTTGGTCAACAAAATGGTGATTCTAAGGGGTAGTATGCCTACAATACTGATAGATCAATGGCCCCTTATTCTCCCAATGGGAAATGTAGTCATTCTTATGCTATAAATTAAAACCAACATGCCTCTAAAAACTCAAAATCACATCACACAACACAACAAAAATAAAACACACTATGCCAAAGGTATTTAGGGAAATCACACAAAAATAAAATCACTCAAAATAACATATGTAATCTATTATGTACAGGACCTCAAAACATGTTTGAGGTGGTGAAATATCTCTCCTTAATTTAACCAAGATCAAAAATAATATTTCTAGAATCATTACTACTCCATGAAAATAAACCATAATATGATGAATGTTTGTCAATGAAAACTTTCTTGTGAAGGTGATCAAATGACTTTCCAATCTTGAAGCCTCTACTATTTATAAGTGCATCATTTTATACTCCTTTAAATGATGGTTTTATCTCTCCTTTAGGTTTTCTTAACATTGAATCGTTCTTTGTATCTTGTATTCTCACTTTATACTTCTCAATTTTATCTTTAGGAATCATATAACTCTTCCCAACCTCACCTTAATGTGAACCATGATGTGTTAAGTGTCTAGAGGCATCAAAATTGTCTTCTTGCTTTCCAAACACATGTACAAGTGAATTAGGATCAACTTGATGTCTATGATGCTCCTCACTTTCACAAACTTTTACCTTGAACTAATCACATTCATCTAATGTTTCCTTTTATTTCATTTGGATTTCACATTGCTATTTTTTCTCATTAGGTCCATCATTGACCTCATCATCAATCCCACATCTCTATTAAGGAATTGTAGACTCACTTACTTGTTAAAACTCTAGAATTTGTCATGGTTATACTTCCACAAATCATCATGTCCTTATTTAGTGGCATACTCATGAATCTATTCTTATTTTTCATGTATATATGTATATCCCTCTTTATTATCATGATCTAGTACACTTGGAACCTCATCATCATCATCCATATGTAAAAAATAACTTCCCCATGTAGCTTGTTGAAATGCATTATCAAAAATTACCTAGGGAAACTCATCACTTTATTCATGAATGATATATGTTCCCATTCCTATTTATTAAATGAGATTCTATGGATCAAACCCATAATGATCAGCTCCCCACTCATCAATATAGAAGTCATTTATGCCACCAAGAGGTGTCAAAGATTCTTGATCACTGGGATGGTCTTCCTCTTCATTGATAGTAGATTTCATGTTTGTTGTGTTTGGTACATATGGATCCACATGAAATTTATAAAAAGGTTTAGAATTGATAGAAACCTTAGCACCATACTTGGTCCTAAATGATATATATGACCAATTTCAAGTTAAGTACCCCCCAATATTAGAAGTAAAGTCTCTTAACAAGCACAAGGCAAAATGAGATGGCATGTATACAATCACAACATATTGAGAGATAGAGAATGTAGGATAAGTATGAAGACTATCTACAACCTATTTATGATTTCAACTATTTTAGAAGTTTATCCATCTAGTTGTAACACCCCCTTAGAGTTTGATTCATACTTCAAATTTATTTTTTCAACTACTTTTTAGTCATGACTAATATTCTTGATCCACTATCAATCAAATAATTATGAAATAATGAGTCTCTAATGATGATATAAAGGTAAAATGGAGGGGGTTTATCTCTTGTTTTATTTTTTATTAGATGCTCATCTTGAGTCTTTAATTCATTTTTCAAAACTACCCCTCTTTCACTAGGCTACCTAGGTGATGCATTAAGCTTGAAGAAATCATTTTGGAGTAGTTATCTTTATCCATGAATGGAAAATGTATCCCAAATTGGGATGCTTACATGAACCTTCTTCATTTTCTCAACAATGTTCATAAGAGAGTTAACAACTTTTTCATGTCCTCTAGGATCTATAGCACTACAAATACCTTGTGTCACTTGATGCATAGGAGGAGGCATAAAAGGAGATTTAACATTATATAATTTTTGATTTACCTAAACCATAGAGATTGTATTTGACACACCTACTCCTTGATGTACTTTAGAGTTCATTTTTGGACCACCACTTATCCCTTGTACTAATTTAACTAATCTCTTCTTTTACCTTATGTTTTTATCTATAAAATTTAATCATATGTTCAATTTACCTTGGTAATTAACTGCACATGAGTCCCCTTAAAGGTAATTATTCAAGGTAGAATTTTATTTTCCATACCCTCCATTATTCTCTCCTCCATTAGGAATCTCTTCTTGATTCATAAAAGGCATTGTTCCCTATTGAGATATATAGCTTGATTGATGTCTCATTTTCATAAGTGGAAGAGTCATGAGGCTAGTACCATGAAGGCTACTCTCCATTGTCTTATAAAATATTATTATGGATAGATGCAAATATTTTGTAAGTAGAAGGAGGATTCTAATTTTTACCATTGTATAGCTTAACATGAGTTTTATTCCCTTGTCTTTGGTAGTGGCATTGAAAAGGATATCTAGGAGATTGAGAAAATTGATAAGGTTGGTAAGGACCTTGAAGAGACCTCCATTGATTTTTTTAATTTTATATTTAGTTTTTGGTTCTTTTATTTACTTATTTAAGATCCTTAATCAGTGATTCCTCTTTGAACTTGATTGGCTGGTTAGAGGTAACTTACTTATGCTTGGGTATGGGGATGGGATTGATAGTGGGAATAAGAGTTTCCACATTAGGAAAAAAAGGAATGGGGGGTATATAAACTATCTTCCCATCCTATATAATAAAATTCTTATCCCTTATAGTAATGTCATAGGCATTGGGCAAAGTATACTCCCCCCATGGATTGAATCATTATAGATACGTCACTATTGAAATATTTAAGTTTTTAATGAAAAGAATGATGTGTAGTATGCCTTAAAAATATTGGGTTCCTATCCAAATTATTTTATAATATTGTGTTTAAGTCTTGTATGGCCTCTTGAGGTGTTCTCTTTATTGTAGTCAATTGCTCAGTTAAATATAAGTGATCATATTTGTCTTCAAATCTCTTCTTAAATGGTCATCTAATTCATCCCATATAGTGATAGAGTTGGGATCCAAAGTACTATACCAATAAAGGGCCTTACCTTTTAAATAAAAATCCAAAAAATTAATGGAAAAATTCTCTTTAGTGATGTTATATATATTGCAAAATTTGGCCATATTTCTTATGTGTTCAATAGGAGTAGTGTCAGCTTCTCCCATACATGAAGGCATAATTTTGAGGGATGACATAGGAATGTCATCATAGTGATAAATTAAAAAAGGAATATGGAATTGAAGGAAATAAAGGGAAGGTTCCTTGGGGCTACCATATTAAAAATTGGACCCAATAAAAGTCTCCTAATAGGTATGTGAGAAGCAAAAGGCTTTTTTGAATATGGATGGGTGTTACAAAACCTCTTTGTTCTAATTGAATAGTAAATTATATCTAAAATTTAAAATGTAATTCCTTTATTAGAAGACATTATCCTTAATTTAGGTATGAAAATTAAGCACTATTTTGCAACAAAGAGCTAATGAGTGCTATATTTTCCAAATATTGCATGAAGGAACCTTTACAACTTTAAATTTTTCAAGATCAACATCCACCTTTGACAACTTCTTGGACCATGAAATCCATCCAAGTGTTCCAAAATTATTATAAAAAAATTTTCACCCTAATTATGTCTACTCTAGCCTCCTTAAATTTGTAATAACATTTAAATACTTCATATGTTGTGGGTGAAAATTCTTAGAGGTGAGTCTCTAGATTGAAGGGTTAACTCCCTTGCACAACATGTAAAACTAAGGACTAATTTAATTGATTTTAAGGAAAATGGGTATAATGGGATTAAAAATTAATATAACATAGGTGACATACCAATATAAAATCCACACTATTACTTGAACCTATACTATGGAAGATAACTTCCAAAACTAATCTCAAATCTCAAGGTTCTCCTAACAAAAATGTTTTAACATGGAGGTAGAATGCAATGTATTTCTCAAGGTAGATGAATATTATGTCTAATCATAAAAAATAATACTATTATTCACACTTAAATACACACAAAATAATAATTTACACATTTTTTGACCTATTATAAGGAATATTACTAACATAAAGCATGAAAGAGTGAGATGAATACAAGGAGAAATTACTATCACTTGTCATTCAATCATAAAATACTTCACAAAAAACAATGATTTAAGAGACTAAAAACATCTTGAAACATTTATTACAAATAAAAAATAAGTATTCAATTTAGTATGGATTTTTCATACCAAATGTGGGTCCCTTACAATGCCAAAAGTGGTAACTTATAAAAATAAGGAAGAGGGAGAGAGAGGCATAGAGGAGGAGATTTCAAAGTGTCTAGTATGAGTTACAAAAAATAAAAGAGTTATATAACAGTCAAAATAGACTTCTAAATACATATGTTTCTACTCTAAATATGCTTCATCATCCAAGTGGCATAGGAGTTAAACTATTTGCTTGACACCTTGGTCATCTTCTTCAAAACTACCCTTATTTTCATATGAGATGTGAAAAATGGAAATTTTAATAATAAATTAACCAATAATACCTTCATACCTTATAATTTTAAACCTTTTTTAATTTATAAAAACCCTTGCTATGATATTTCAGTGGAAATCATCATCCATATGCTTAGGTGTCATAAAACCCCTTCATCTTCCATGCTAGCCTTGTCCAAATGGATCAAAAATTGAATTAAACTTAATAAATTAGCTATATCTCCATGAAAGGAATTAAAATAAATTATCATACCTAAATAAATTCATTTTGTTTCATGGAACAAATCCTAAGACTCTATTTTTTGCCTTTTGCTCTCATTTGGCCTCAAATCCTTGTAGCCCTAAAAACCTATAAACCTTCTTGTGTAGGATAGTGTATAGATTTTAATGACAAAATAAGGACATATTTAAGTAAATAGTATTTATTTACAACTCCAAGACAAATTTAATATCTTGAGAGTGAGTGTAAGTACCTCTTTTGTTGTTGTTTTCTTCTCCCAATTAGACCTCAATTAGGCCTCTTTGCTTAGAAGATTGGTTTTCTACTTGAGAATAATACCACACATTTGAAAAAATAATAATAATTTTATTTAATTTATCATAAATTTCACCAACCTCCATTCCAAATTTGAGGTCCCAAGGCCCTATGGAAGTGTGAAAACCACGAAATGGTCTCAAAACCTTATCTCTGTTTAAGCTTGTTTAAGACTGCCTTGATAAATCAGGTTTGTTTGAACATATATAGGGTTTATTTTATTGATTTTTTGGATTTTATATGTGAATAAAATCCCATATAATCTCTTACAATAGTTTTAAAGTGTTCCATCTCTTATAACCCTATAAAATACCAAAAAAATCCTTGAAAAATAAGGCATTAAATGCAGTACGTATAGTTGCAAGTATATAAAAATACATAGTGATAATATGATTGGAGTATAAAATTATATTTAAGAGTTTTTAGTAGAATTAAAATTAATTTTATTCAATTTATAGATCAATATCTCACATCAGGTCCTTACTAGGGTTTTAGGAGGGTTTAAATTAGTTTTGGTTTTTAACGATTATTCATAAACCTTGGGCCCTTAAATTCATATATAGGGTTGATTTTATTGATTTTTTGGATTTTATATGTGAATAAAATACCATATAATATCTTACAATAGTTTTAAAGTGTTCCATCTCTTATAAACCTATAAAATACCAAAAAATCCTTGAAAAATAAGGCATTAAATGCAGTATGTATAGTTGCAAGTTTATAAAAATACATAGTGATAATAAAATTGGAGTATAAAATAATATTTAAGAGGTTTTAGTAGCATTAAAATTAATTTTATTCAATTTATAGATCAATATCTCACATCAGGTCCTTACTAGGGTTTTAGGAGGGTTTAAATTAGTTTTGGTTTTTAACGATTATTCATAAACCTTGGGCCCTTAATCCCTGAACCAATGCAATAATTTTAAATTTAATTATCCCCATCAACTTTACATATGATAATATTATCCCATGCATCCTATCCATACAAATATCATTGTAGGAAGTTGGTCTTCAAGTCTATGCATTACCATTGGAGAGTAATATGTAGTTTTAAGCATTGTTCATGAAGGTAAGGGCTCCAATATAACAACCAATATCATAATATTGAAGTTTTGGGACCTATTTATCATCCTTGAAATAAAATATGTATCATTCATAATATCGAAGTCATACCAAGTAGAAAAAAATTGGTCTTGAATGGTAGTTATTCATTAAAGGAGATCGAGGTGCTCTAAAAGGCCTAAAAGGCACATTCATTATCTTCCCATATTTTTAGATGATTTTAGAGGGTCTATAACATCATATCACACTCATAAATTTCATAATTTATTAACTTTATCCATAACCATCCAATTTTATCATGATTATACTTGTAGGTATACCTACATAGTGTTCTTGGTTTTAGGCTCTACAGACTTGAATAGAGCTTATCTACATTGTCATCCTATTATTGAATTTTAAGGTATTATGGAGGTCACATTATCATAATATATACTTTATCATATGAATTAATTTCTATTTGATCATTTTTTCCTTCAAAACAAAGAAGCATCTTTCATGACTATGTAGGCAGGCCTATAGGTTACTCAGTTGAGTGTGTAAGGGTCAAGTGAGTCCATTTAGACATCTTATTCTCTGGTCTCATTTTGAGTTATTTAACCTCATATGGTTTCACTACTTGGTCATTATCTGACCCAAAATCCCCTCTTACTAACTGTAGGTGGTATTCTTTTCTTAAGATTTGAAAATAACATGTCTTGCTAGCAAACATGTAGATATTCATTTAGGTGTTTGAATATATTTTATGTTTTAGGACTCTAATTTCCAATATTTTAACATATTAATGAATTTTTTATATTTTACCACCTTATACAATTTCCCAAAACCCTTCACTTTCACAAACACACACATGTTCCTTGTACCTTCTCAAAGTGTGGTTATAGGTGGTCATTGGAGAATAGTTTAAACATGAACCTTTGAAATTGATCTTCTCAACTATATTATGTCACCTTAAAATTATTAAAAATTCATATAAGGTTATCTCTCACTATTATACATAGTCATTTGGCCTTTTCATAGAATTTTACAATTTTTCCTCTTACCTACATACATAGACATGTGTATGAGTATTAAACTTGTGAACTCAACTAATGACTATGATACTAGTCACCTCAAACATTTATAACTATCAAATATATTATTTTTATATTTATTTGTGACTTATCTCATTAATTTTTGCATTGATTAATGTTTCTAAACCAATTCCTCTTATGATAATTGGTTTTAGTTTAAAATGAGGTCCTACAAGTTTAGAACTTGTAGGTCTGTTTTTTCTTGTATGGACTGCCAAGGACCAATTCCTTGAGTCTTAGTCATTTACAAATTGTATAAAATATTTTCCAAATTTTTTAATCTTCCCAATATTCATATATATTTCAACTAAACACTATGCCATTTTAAATTCACCCATTTATATGTATGGCATGTGCATTGACCAGCTCATATACAAGGCTTGTGTATTGAAAATGAGTCTATAGTATTCATTCATGCCTTATAATGATTTTAGTGAGATTATTCAAGGTCACATGGGTGTTTATAATATTTCACCACATCTATCCTTTGATAAAAAAATCTTCAACAGAACCTATATCCATGAATATGAACACCTACAAGTCTGCATACATGTGGGTGAAATGAGTTTGTCTAAGCCTTTATTGGAGACTAAATTGAGTCCCATATTCATTATATTTAGATTAAAACAAATTTAATAATTATAAATAATGCATACAATTTATTTCTAATTTCCACTTGGGCCAAACTTACCAATCAGACCTGTAAAGGACCATTTATAAATTGTAACATGCTTCCAATACTGAGAACATGACATCTCTTGAAAGGCCATATATAAAGAGATAATTCCTAGGGATATGTCATATTAATAATGTAAAAATTAGTTGTTTTACATGAATTATTAGGTACTTGTAAAATTTTTAAGGTGGCAACACTTTAAATTAACCAAAAACACTTATAGCAAGGTAATATGCTCCATACACTTGAGATAATTTTCTCCTTGATGAAGGAACCTCATAAAGTTTATTTTATTGATGAAAAAAATTTAAAGGCCTATTTTTACCTCTAATAAAATCCCACTAAATTAATTCTCCTCCATTGAACTCTAAAGTGAATAAATGGGAGCAAAACTAGCCCTTGCTTGGATGAACAAGACATAATGACCTGTCGCCACTTTTAATAATTTTTGATAAATAATAAGGGGTGAATTTGAAAAATAATGACACAAAATTGAATTTTAATAATACCCATAACATTTCCCAAAATTTTAACCTCCAACTTTCTCTCTCCTAGTCATACCATGCATTTAAATTTTGTCTTTCTAAGCTTGTGAAGGAAATGATGGAGAACAGAGAAATTTATCTACATTTATGAGACATAAAACTTGATTCCAAGATTTAATATGACCTATTTAATCTTAATATACTCTCTAAAACAATTTTCACTTCCTAATTTATCTCCTAAGCTTATACAAGTGCCTATAACTACTTATAAAGGAGTATTTTCCTCAATTTAGGCATTGAACTACAATTTTCTTAGGTTATAACCATTATTTTACCCTTATCTAACATCAGGTATGTTATTATGTTTCTTTAAATGTTTTTACTTTTGTATTAGTATGTACAACTCCTTCAAATTAGCCCAAAGGGGTGACTAAAAGACTTTGTGGTATATAAGAACATAGGTAAGAGGTTAATATATGGTAATATGATTTTAAAGGAATAAATACAACATCATTTAATGAATCATTAACATTTCATAACCTTAGCCACACTCAATAACACCATGACTCATAAATGACCCTTAGGACCATACAAATACATATGAGACCAAACCTCAAACAAAGCTAGGTAAGGACTAATATGACTACATGAAGACCATATAAGACCACTTAATACCATAAAAATATCATAAAAAAACCATATGAAAGCTTTATTTACCCTATGAAATTTTTTAAACCTATATGTCTTAGGAGTCAAAATTCGTCAACAAGAAATCAATCATGTATGGTGTAAAATAAGTTACATCAAGTAAATTAGACATTCTATAAATTGATTTAATAGGTAAGCTATTAATTGGTTTGATTTATATGGAAGGTGTCACAATAGCTTACCTACTACAAATATGAGTAAAACCTAGTTTTCTCATCAAATTATTAGGAAAAATGGATGGCCTTACATAAATTATTTTGGGGATAATATAGGAACTATCCAATGAAGTTACTTCTACTAAAGATAAACTATATGGTGGCGAATAAGAATAAGAAATATTTGTTAAAAAAATAGAGGATGTAAATAGTGATCCCCTTACCTAACTAATGGTGGCATTCTCTAATGGTGATGGTAAATAATTAGGAGGCAAGACTTGAAACTCTTATCTCTTAAGCTTGGATTCTATCTTAGGTGTTTCATGTAGTGTAAAATGCACAATTAGTCTCTCCTCTAATGCTTGATGCACTTGAGATCCTTGATTATGAGGTCTACTTTGATTATCTACTTCTAACTTGGTTATAACCTATGCATCATTTAATGGATTAGAATAAAACTTATCATCATCAAGGAATTCATGGTTGTATTCTATATTCAACCTAGAACTCAAATCATGTACATGGCTTATTGTAGTTTCTCAAAAAAATTCATGAATACATGATAATGTTAGTTTTGTCCTACTTTCACTTTAATTTACTTGAGCACTTAATTTGAACCTATGTCACCACCTTACTCTATCCTAAGTACCTATAAATTCCTTTCCATTTTTATATTTTTATCTTATTCCTACTGAAATGTTATTAATTACTAAAAACCCATTTAAGTATATGTACATTCATCCTATATTCTAAATTTCATATGTTTCCCTGTTGAAAAAGATCGACTAGTATGGGTCAATAGTGGTTTTCAATTTGTACCCTTATTGTTCGCTCCTCATCTTTGCATTAGCAATGGTTACTTTTCAAACTTATAACCTCTACTACATGTTGGTTTGTATTTTTAAGATAGGTATTAGGAGGTTTCCCCTTTTGGATTTATAAAAAGGCACATCTAAGTCACCTATTCTACCACTTGGAAATTAATTGTAAAATTCAATATTGAGGCATACTTACACCATTGCACAAAAACAAATCTTCCTTATTCTTAAAAAATATGGTTATCATATTTTGAATCAATCCTTAGTCAATTCAAGATCTTATTTTATCAAACTAAAGAAAATAATTATCAAGTATTCAAGTGATACCCAAATGAATTCATGTAAAAAAATGAGCACAATTACACAAATCACTCTAAGTTGGATAACTATGTGGGATTGATTTCTATCTTTAGAGTATTGGATATGTAGGTAATAATAAATCCTCAACATGGTGATTAGGTTCAACTCATCCCATTACACTCACCTTTTTCTATTTTCATGGTTCCATCTATTGTAAGCCATATTATGTTTTCAAATTTGAAGAAGTGATTTATAGGTCATTCATGTGCATCTAAAGGTCAATTTTATGCACACAAGCATGTTTCAAGTAGATGTATATGATCATACCCTAATTTATCTAATATTATACAAAGGACATAATGAACTAATAGAGGATAGTAGTGTTATTTGTTTATGTTATCTTCCTTACATTCTTGATCCTAAGTAATTACACTTCTACTTTTAGATTTCATAGTCAGTCAGATATGTTGATAAATTTCATCCACTATTCAATTTCACATAGTTAGATCATAGATAGTAAACAACTTAATATTTTATTTTTATTCATATATATTCTTCTCTCTTGTAATTATGCTTTGTTGATTTCTATATTTTTCATTCATTTTACTTGTCATAATTTGTTTTACAACTCTTATTTTCTTTAAAATAGTTTTATCTTAATAAGAGTTAATCACTATGTTAATTTTAAATTATGATAAAAATGCTTATCAAAATTTCCCAAGGGACCCATTACCTAGATTCATAATTTTTAAAGCTAAATGATGATCTATGTCTTTATAAAGGCTGGATAGAATGAAAAGTCCCAAATTCTTTGTTTCATTTTGAAAATGTAAATCAGGTTAGATCTTTTGTTATTTTTTCATGTAAGTCTTGGCATTCCTTTAGCAAATTAAAAAATACATATCCATATTTGTTAACCTATTAGGTACATGATAAGATAATTTGAATGGAGTAACCATAACTCTCTCAATCCTTATGACTTTGAATCTTCATAGTACTAATATGCACTAATCTGTAGAATGGAATTTCTCATAAACTTTAAATACTTAGGCATATTTTCCACATTTTTATATTTATATAATGGAGGATGTAAATAATAATAAAGTTATATGATGTGATCTCTACAATGGTTCTCATTAAATATATGATAATAGAAATGAAATGGAGGGAAATAGGGTATCCATTGAGGAAATTTTGGACACTATAAAGGCACAATTTCAAAGCATACATACACTAAGTATGGTATCATATAAAAACCACCTCCATGCCTCACTTCATTAAATTTTGCTTTATATTGTAACATTTTTTCCATAAAGTGGGTATTTCCTTATCATCAATGATCATTAAAAGTATGGAAACTCATAATTTTTTTACATTCATGATTTCATAAGCTCCATATAATATGTTCATCAATAAAATTTTAATTATAACCCTTATCTAAATAATATTAAGGGGTAGGAATCCACATAACTTTTATCAACCCAATTATATGTGTCCTTATCCCATTCCTTAAAGACTTCTCTGAGATCATGAGTATCTAACCATTGTTGGTAAACCTCTTGATTATATGCAACACTAAGGTCTGGTGTATTATAATATTTTTTATAAACAAGTTTAGATATCAAATCTATAATAATCATTTCATTGGGGGGTGGA